>JAQFVV010012467.1:0-220000 GCA_028023455.1 Epiperipatus broadwayi | reverse complement strand
TAGATTATTATAATTTACAAGCTTAAGAGATAGGGTCATGTAATCTATGACACTTATTTTTCCTATTTAAAGCTATTTGACTATTTCTTTTTTTACTGGTGAAGACGGTATTATCATAACATGAGCACCAAAACTATGGATTATTTTCAACTTTTTGCTTTAGTTTTGACAAGCCATAAACTTTTCTAACTTGATTATAATTTTATAGCAAAAATCCATTATTTATTCCAAAACTATTTTGAAAATAATTTTTGTCAAATATTTTTTTATTTAAACAAATAACAACCATTGTCATTATACATCTTTTTTATGATGAGATGGAAGATGATTCTATATATTACTTTTGTGTGAGAGAAAGTTCTCTTATAAGAATTCTTATTTATGAAATTCCATCATGTGCAGGGGACCAAATAATATAATAAAAGTGATAGGTTAGAAAAGCCATTTTTTTACAAAAAAAAAAAAGAAAATAAGAATTAGTTTATTTTCTTTTTTCTTCCTTTCTTTCATTCATAAATGCCCTATAAAAATATTGTGACCTTAAAATACCAAACATCATCCATTGATTAATCTAGCTTGCACTAAGTGGCACTACTCTATAAAGTTTTCTAAGTGGCACTACTCTATAAAGTTTTTCCTGTTTTAATCACATTGTGACCTCTGGGGCTGGTTTGTATATTTATGAGTTTTATTTTATCTACTTAACAATATATTGTAAATAATTACTAACTCATATATATATATATATATATATATATATATATATATATATATATATATATATATATATATATATATATATATATATAAAATCTTATGGAAGGAAATTAATCTTCACAAACGCACTGTTACTTTCTATTAATAAGTGTTTTAAAAGCCTAAGCATAACCCTTATGGTTAGAGTTTACTTTTTACATAAACAAATCCTTATTGGTATGTTTAAATCAGGATTTGAACTTATTGTTAGGGGCTGATGTTTCAAGTGACAAATTATTTATACAAATTTACTTTATTATCATAGGGAAGAGTAAGTTTTTTTTTATTTTTAAGTATCTGCGCTTTTTAATTATATTAGTTTGAATATATATATATATAAGTAAATAATTTAGTGATCTACATAATTGTAATCTCATGAAACTTCACACGTGAGCTACTAGGTTAAATTTATGTGCATATATAAATATTTATAATCATAATCATATGATGACAATTCAATCTTGTCTAAACCATGAATCTCGAATCTGTTGTCAAAGCAACCTTTATAAAATAAGAAGTGGATTCATATTTCATTCTGGTCTAAGATCTTATATTGGCAATGAGAAATGGCATAGGACGTTAACAAATTGCGATTTTTAAACTCCAAGTAGTTTAAATACACTATTAAAAATGCAAATATAACCTATTTTAAAATAGTCTAATATATAGTCATTTCACAAAGCACAGAACTTTTAATAAGTATAATTATATGATAATATCTCAACTTTGAAGATTCAAGGTATTTATAATTATTTTGTAGAAACAAAGAGTAAATCCAGCAATGTGTAGAATAAATAGAATTTTTTAAAAAGCAAGAGATTGATAAATTGGTTTACTTAGTCATTACCAAATATTTTTATAAACTAATAGGTTCAAATAAATCACAGACGTAATAAAATATTTGCATATAAATGTAAGTATAAGATTGTTAATTTTATAAACTTTTATTTAATAAATAAAATTTAATTCATTTTTAACTTTATAATAATAAGAATATATAGGGTATATGATCACAGATTTTCACATGACCCGCCACTCTCAACACTATCTCATAGTACTGATACACTCGAACACATATGTTGAAAAGATAAATAATAACCAATATCCGTATTTCATGCTAAACCAGCAATCATCAGTTGGTCCAGATTACCATCTCTACACATATATGCTATAAGTGCTCAGATATATATTAAGATAACCAAACCTCATGCTTTAATGGATAGGCTTCAATCCACTCCACACTCCAACTCTTCAACCGTCCATCCAATTGAAAATCTGATGATGAAATGCTCAAAGGCCACCCTGAGGCCGAGATTCTTGTCATACCCATGTTGACCTAAGATCAATCTGACCCCTCAAGTACAATAATTAGAATGTTATTTTTATTTACATTATTTTAGGCAATTTACTTTTCTTTTAAATATTTTTTAAACAAAGTTATTTTTTTGTTTTACAAATAAACCAAATAATTAACTTTCATTAAAAATAAAAATAAAAGAATTTTTCTAATCACTCTAAATCATCAATTTTATTTTAATTAAATGGTATCTGAAAATGTTTTAAAAATACATATTTACAAAACATAAATTTATAATATTTAAATACAAATATAGTATATATATACTTAAGGTAGATATAATCTAGACTAACTGATAAGTGCCGGTTCAGCACAAAATACCTACATTGGAGATCATTTATCTTTTTCACATGTATATTGGTCGTTTGTATCAATTGTATAAAATAGAATGGATAACTGAAGGGTATTTGAAAGCCTGGGTTTCAAATCCTCTCTAATTAAAACTAAATTTTATTTTTTTTTATTTTTTTTTTGGTTAAAAGAAAAACAAAATTACATTCTTGTACGAAAATTTTATTATTTTTACAAGATAAAATTATATGCTAAAATTGTATGTAAAAGTTTCAAATACTAAAAAAATAAATGACTTTTTTTTTGTTATATGACTTATTTTGTAAGACCAACCAAATGTTTTATTGGATTAATTTATGTAAAAGTCTGACTAAAAACTATTTAAAGGACAAATTATTTTGTTTAGTCAATGAGCTTTAATTAACTAAAAAAAAAAATAATGGGTATCACTTTATGCATATAACATATTCATGAATATTTGGGGAAGAGAAAAACCATCTTCATGTTTAAATTTAAAAAACAAGCACTACAGTGTTCAAAGCCAATGCTAATTAAAATTTTATTACATTAAATCAGATATCATTTTTCAGACAAATAAGGCTTTGGGATTTCCTGACAAATCATTTTTACCTCTATTAGTAAAAATTTTATTTAAAAAATTTAATTTATAAATATATCCACAACATAAAAATTTTAATGCTATAAAAATAAAATTTTAACTTTTTTGCATATATTGGTGATTATTTATCTTTCTAACATATGTAGGATCGGGTGGGTCAGCATTATGAAATGGCATGGAGAGCTGAGGATCATGTGAAAGTCTGAGTTCGAATCCCTTATATATTACATTATATATATATGCAGGTGTGTATAAGCCTGTACATTGTATTAATTTAAACTACAAACTAATAGATGACAAAAAAAATTATAATTCACGATGAAAATTTTCTCAGAACAGAAATATTATTCGAGAATTAAAATCAAATTACCACATGCAAAAATTAAAATATCATTAACAAATAACAAAAATATTCTCAAGATTAAAAAACAATTGTTTTATGCTATTAATTTAAAATGTTTTCTGAAGCTATGAAAAATCTTCAAAATGTATATATACATTTAGTTCTCCATATTTTATGATATTTAATAATGATTATATGATTATAAAATTTATAACATAAAACAAATATTTCACAAAATATTTATATTATAAAAAGCTACAATCACTATTGTAATATTTGATAATGACAAAATCTAATAACCCATAAGATGTGATATGTGTGACTATTTCTATCATTTATGAGTGAATGTTGAATGTATACAAAATTTTAAACTTTATTTAAACTTTCCAAACACAAACAAATTGTTAGTAATAACACACTAACCTTTATTGCCTATTTGTGTGTTATTACTAATAAGTTGTTTGTACTTGGAAAGTTTAAATAAAGTTTAAATTTTCTATACATTCAACATTCACTCATAAATGATGGAAATAGTCCAACATATCAAATCTTATATCATCATTACAAACCTTCAGACAAATTCTAATAACCCATGGTTGCAAGATTTTATTGTTTTAACTTTGTTCTCCAGCCATGAATGAAAAAAAAATTATTTTGTTGATTGTATCAAATCTGTTGTGTTTAGTCTGGATTATAGATGTAATTTAATAATCACAGACTCAAAGTAAATACAAAGACATGTAACCATGTTTTCCATATTATGTTTTATTATTGAATATAAGAGCAAATATACACTCATATTTACAATCTATTTTACAATGGATATACTCCACCTACTATTGTTGTTGAGGTATAGCTTCTAGTTCTGGGGTGAATTATAGATAAAGGGCCCTTATAAGTTTCCTACTACTTACAGCTGCATTTTGGTCAGCCTATCTCATGATTAGATCCGATGATACTTCCAGCTTGTACTATGACAGCTTGCCTCATGCCTATGTTTAGTTCTAGCAATTTCCAGTCCTGAATATGAACTTATGTTGCTGCTTTAACTGTTTAGCTTAACACTGCTATTGTCTGGAGAATGAAGATTATGTCTTTCAGTTTTGTTACAGTCATTCTCTGGATAACAGATATACTGCTATTCAGGTTTGAACATAGTTCTTTCATCCTACTTTCAAAAAGATTGACAATTTATTGCCAAATACTTAACTTTAATGGAAAAATTAATTCAGTGAGCAACATTGCCTACTGGCTTGTTCTTGCCATTGACTATGCATTATCTGTCTGTATATACATAGACTTATGGTGATGATTAATATGAACCAGATAAGATGGAAGCTGGACTAGTGCATTATTTGAAGGTAAGATGAGATATGACATTATTATTATTCATCTGATCACCCATTATTTTGTTTAAACATCAAATTTTAGAACTTTGAAAAAAAATATATATAGCTGAACAAATACTTATTTCGAAATATAATATAATTTTAGAATTTTCTTCCTTATGTAATTTTAAAATTAAGCTTTATTGAAATTGCTTACAATATTCAAAAATAATAATTTATAAGTTTATTATATATTAGTGAAGAATAACGATAAATTTCAAAGTTAAGAACTAAATCTGATTAGTTAGTACTTTAAGTAATATTTGCAATAAAAATTTCTTTTTTCTAATATATAATTAGCTTTAATAATTGAATGTATTCCCAAAAGATTATGAAATAATTTACTTACTTGAAATAAATTAAAATACATATCAAACTAATAAATCTGATGATTTTATTAGTAGTGCTACATGTATTGAAATGTTATTTTTAAAATACCATGACCTGAAGATTTAGGAGATAATTGATAAGCATCTTTACAAAGTTTATATATATAAATGATTTAAAATAAAATAAAAATTATTAAAATAATATATATATATATAATATATGATGAGTAATAATTATATGTCAAAAATTAAATTAAAATTGATTTATTAATTCTTAAAAATAGTAGTCATTAGTGTGTGGAAACAAACTTATGTGATGTGAAGTGCCATAAAAATTAGTAATTATGTAGTTTAGGAAATAAATAATATAATTAATTAAGTAATAAATAATTTTATAATTTCTTAATATTTGAAAATGTTGGGAAATGTTAACATAACAAAAAGAAAGCTGTCTGTTGTATCCAACTTTACTTACTTGAATGCAATATATTTGAAAAATAGTTGAGAAATATTTTTATTTGAGTTTAGATAATAAAAAAATGTAAAGTTGACAATATAAGTTTTGGTTCGAAAAGAATTGTTATTGTACTTCATCCATTCAACACTTAAAATCACTATAGAATTATTTATTTAAATTCATGCCAGTTTATGCATGATCAAAGAAGATTATAATATATATTCTTAATATTTTGTCATAAACAATTAACATGCCTTCTAACATGACCTATAGTAGAATGTCAGATATATTAACAGTCAAGAATATTTCTTGTAATTATTAGTTGCTTATTTCTTAATAATTTATTGTGTACAATTATTATACCCTCTATTCTGAAAACATAAGCATTCAAGAATATTCTCTGTTTGAGTCATTGCTTATTTTTTAGCATTTTCCCATGGGGACATGCCCTAAGTCACAAGCCATAATAAAACATTCTTTTGAGATTTTATTTGGTATACATTAAATTTTAAAAGAAGTTTCTTATATAGTTGGTTTGAATAAATGAGTATTGTTTAATGAGTATAGTTGTTTCTTTGAGATTTTGTGATTAGCTCTTTCTCTTTTATATTTTGACCATGAGTATATTTAATATTACAGTCACAAATTGCAGTCATTGTGATATCCAAAGGTATAAATATGATTGTTAAAATATGAATGTATGAAATTAATTTAATGTTGAAAAAGTTTCTAGGATGTTCTTTTTCAAATATTTCATTATTCAGTTAATCAAAGATTCAAAAGTATTATTATCTATACCTATAGATATAATGCCTGGAAGTATATGGAATTTGTTTACAGTGTAATATTTGATGTACTACAAATCTAAATGAGTATTTAGATTAGGTAAGCTTTATAAAGATAAAGTTACGATAAATCTATAATAGTAAAAAATTGAACTTAAGAAATATAATCATAAATGATTAAGAAAAGATTAGTCAGACCTTGGTAATGGAGCAATTGAAAAAAATAGTGATTAAAAGAAACATAAAAGAAGTAAATTTGTGTGCAACTTAAGTGATACAGAAATAAATCTGATGCATATAGGTAAATAAAATATTTGTTTACTTTATAAACTGTTTTCAAAGTACTTTAATGCTGGCCATATAAAAATAATGAAAACTTTGGTAATGAAATGAAACAACCTTGAAAAGAAAAATATAAATTAAGAAATATTATTAATGTATAAATTTATACTTAAAAAAGCTAAGTGCATATCAGTTGGTGCCAAAAATAAACAGAATCATTCTTTAGAAAATAAGTGCATTATAGTACATGTTTTTGCTACTAGATTCCTTTTTCATGGATATCCCTGCACCAGTTTACAACTTTCATTATTGACAGAAGCTGTGTCATGGTATAGTAAATGTTTATGTTAAGTGTGTTTTGTTTATTTGCCAATTTTTATAATGGCTGAAACGTTGAAACAATATAAAATTATGTTTTCTGTTAGGGAAAATGGTAAGAAACACAGCTATAATGCTACATGGAACAACTTGCAACCATGCTATTTTAGGCAAAAACCCAAGTTTCCAAGTGGTTTAATTGAAGTGTCAAAAATTCACCAAATTCCAAACAAGTATCACAAATAAAGTTCAATGTCAAGATGATATTGATTTTTTTTTTTTGGATGCAAACAGTATTTCACTCAGAATTCATTTGAGATGATCAGACATTTTAACTACAAGTTCTGAAATGTTTGTATTAAGTGTTAAAATAAAAATGTTTCAATTTGTGATCAAGTGAGGAGTATAAACCTTACCATAAAATCATGACAGCATACAAGGCTTTGAGTGTAATACAAATTTTAATTAAATTTAGCAGGATCTAGCTTATCATTAGCCATATTGGCCTAATATTGCTCAATGTGACTTCTTTTTATTTTCTTGAATGAAAAAATGTCTCAAATTAATTTTTTGCAGATGTAGAAAAAAAATGATGCAAGCCTTAAAATGTATCACTTTTCAAGAGTTCCAGACTATTTTAAAAAGTGAAAAACACATTTACATCAGTGCATTGCATTAAATGGACTATACTTTGAAAAGGATTCAATTTGTAACATGTAAAAATAAATACATATTTTATTATTACAAAATTCTAATTATTTTACCTCTTTGTAGATAAAATTATAATCTTAAGTTGTTAATAGTTTGACTAGTATTTTTAATATTAATTTTGTGCGTTTTATATAAAAATATAGATAGATTTTGAAATGTCATTATAATTGAAATGTGGCATTTGCAATACTTTCTTATTAACTAATCTTCACATAACACATATTTTAAATGTCAATCACCTTTATCAACTGCTTTTGAAGAATCATCCACACATCTAACATTGCAATATCATTTTGATTTAAGTATTATTAATTCTATCTACATATGTTAAAGTTTAAACATATAGTGTAATGGAATAAAGAAGCCATGGCATACAAGAAAAAAGGTAAATAAATAAATAAAAATATAAACAAAAAATTAAAATGTGTAATAGCATTTTTTTCAGAGTGCTATCTACAATTATGCTTATTTTAAAAAAAATTCCAAATATATTAAAACAATATAATTTTATTTTTTACTTTTTTATTCTTAGTAAAGCTTGATATAGTATTTCATGTAATGAAATGTTTTTCTAAGCTAGAAGCTTTATGAAATTTTAAAAAATTCATAAAAATTAAAGCAAAAAAACAGTAAATAGTATAACAGTAAATGGTATATTGCATCAGAAAGCTTAAAGTTTATATTAAAAAAAAAATTCTCAAGAAACTGAAATGAATAACTAACTGCAAGTATGGAAATAGGTTCTGAAATTGATACAAATTTAAAAACAGAAAACAATTAAAGAGACCATGTCTTCTGATAATAGGCATGTTACTATGTCTGGGAAAAAAGTTATTGAAGAAACAGAATATATTCCAGAGCATATTAAATTATAATGAATGTGGATTATTCCCAAATATCGATGTTTAAGAAGGCAAAATTCTAATATTTCACCGTTTATTTTATTTTTTAAAAAACAATTTAGCTGATTGTTTGTATTTTTCAGTGAATATAAATGAGTGAGTGCACATACTAAACATATATGTATATGTGCTGTCTCAATCATTAATATTATTTTTTTTAATTTTAACTTATAATACATGGTATATAAGTCTGTATGTTAAGAAATGCTATACACTTACAATACCATAAACAATATTTATTATATTGTAATCAAAACTTATCAATAAATCATACAATGTACATGAAAAGGGTTAACACAATATAATAGATAATCAATCGATAGCAAAGTAAATGAAAAATTTAAATTAAAGCGATATTAAAACTTCAATGTGACATCTAAATTATAACATCAAATAGATTGTATTATTCCAGTAAAAATGATATTGCTATGTTATTTGATTATGAAGATAATTGATAAATGGTGTTGAATAAAACTTACTGTAGATGGCCTATGAAATTTTAATACGGTTTCAAACATATTTTTTTTATATACACAGTGCCGATTTGTTATTTATTATATATACCTCATAACTTATATATATATAAGAATTTATTTGTAAGATGAAAGAAAAGAATCGTTTATAAGTTAAATATGAAATAAAATCATAGAATACTTTATCAAGTTTTTATTCTAGTCAACTGTGTTATTTCCGAGTCTCGAAAGTTTTATATTCTGCTGAGAGACAAACGATGCGATTATTTTAATTTATTGAAAGGTCAAATTGTTACTTAGACATACACGTGCATTATTATGAGTTGTAAAAAAAGTCGGTAAACTTTTAAATGTACTGCACACAAAAAATAAATAAATAACAGAAAATCACTTATGAAAAAATAATACTGAATAAATAAAATTTAAAGTTTCTTTAAATATTTTAAAATGGATAAAGCGAAAAAGAATATACTATAATCTTCAAAACGCAACTAAAATTAAAGTGTTGTCTCTTTTGCCCTCTCTCCTCTTTTGTTTCTCTCGTCCCCTCCCCCATCTCTTCCCCTCTGTTCTCTGTTTCCTCTCCTCCCCTCTCTTCACTTCTCTCTCTTTCCCACTCCCTCCCCCTCTCCCCCTCCCTTCTTTCTCCTTCTATCTCTCATTTTATTAATTTGTTAAGACAATATTTAAATGCTTAAATATTTATATTTTAATATAAAAATTAATCATAAAAATGTTTATTAAGAAAAGGAATAAAAAGTATTGTGTTAAATATTGTCTTTAAAAAAAAAAACTAATATTTTCCCCCTAATTTAAAAAAAAAAATGAATAAAAAATAACTTGCATTAAAAATTAACATCTGCTTTTAAATATAAATATAAATAATTAATAAGCGAAAAATTTGTCCTGAAGTAATAATAACACTATTTTTATACTCATTTTAAATTTTCTTTATAAAAACATAATTGTTCAATAAAAACAAAGTAACATTAATTCATGATTACAAAGATGTACATATACGAAATAAACTACGTCATTAGCAAGATACTTTGCTAATTGCATAAAAAATCGTAATAATAATTTAAAAGGGGAAAAAAATATGAATATATATATGCATCTTTCTTATACATTTTTAATTATTATTATTACAACTTTTTATTGTATTATTAAAAAAAATATATTTAAACTCATAATTAGAATTTTTAAAAGAAAAAAATATAATTTTAGCTTCTTTTATTTTTAACATTTAAATAAAATTTAAAGTCAAGTTTTTTAAACTAGAGGTTATTTTTATAGTCTATATATAAGTCTAAAATTTGATTACTTAATAAAAGAATAATACAGAAATTTTAGATCATCCATCGAGTAATAGTAAAAAAGTATTGAAATTTAAATATTTAGATGAAAGAACAAACTGGCATTAAAGATTTCAGTAACGGAATTGAGTGAATAACATGGAGCTAGGTTGGACATATTTTTAAAAGAAATGATAATAAATAGATTTCAAGAAAATGTAAAAAAAACTTAGAAAGAAATTACATATGAGATGGTAAAGGAAATACGGACGTTTGTTGGCATGATGGAGAAAAGAGAAGCTATGGATCAGAGAAATTGGGTTAAACCTGGATAAACCTTTATCCTGTAGTGGATTGATAATGTTTGTAAATGATTATATATGTCTGTGAGTTTAGCTATATATCTTCAATGACTTTAAAGCTCATTACAGTTTATGATATATCTTTAAATTGTAAATTTTAAGATAGTTATAATAAACTGTGTCAAAGTCACCATTTTAACTATTATTAATCTACTATAAAATTAATATTTTTTTTCAAATATTCAATTTCTACAAAGCATAGCATTTCTTCTCCATATCATTACAATCATCTTTGTTATCCATCCATCTAACATGTGATCTTTTTCAGCTCTTTTACAATCTTTTGGAATCCATTTTACTTCTGTAGCTCAACTTTTCTTATTTTTTAACAATACATTCAATTGAAAACAATTTTTATAAATTTTTATATGATGTCAATGATGAATGTTTGATATGGAATTCATGGATTTAGTTTCCAAACTCTCCTTGCTACTTCCGGTATACATTTTTAATCATTTGCTTTGTGGTCTGAAATTTTTATATTGCTTTTTTATTAATTGTCTAGCACTCAGAACCATAATAAGCATTGATAAAAATATATTTATTATTTTAATACATATAGACATATTTTCTTTTAATATTAAGTTATTGATATTAAAACGACTTATCAAAGTAATCTGTATTCATAATTAGACAAAAATATTTATAATTTTAACTTTTTTAAACAATCTTTATTCTCACCTTTTGTGAAAAATCATTGAGCATGACTAGCCTTTTTAGCATATATCTTTAACTTTACTTTCTTAATTTTATTTGATAGCACTTACTTTCTTGAAAATCTAAATCAAAACTACTATACTATCTTCAAAATTTCAATGAATTAAGTAATCTCTATTTATTTTTATGATTTTAGCTTGGTATTTTATTTAAAGAAGATGCACTCTATAAAATAGGTATAAATAATTTTGTAAGATATAGATTTTATCTAGTACTCTTATCAATGGTCATCTTCTTAAGGTATCCTGCAGTATAATTATTGTTTTTTATTTATAATTTTTTTTTATAATTTGACAATGTTTATGTCTAAAAAAAATAATAAGTGTAAATGCTTAGACAATTAATATGTATGTGTTACAATCATTGTTAAGTACAATTTATTTGATTTTGGTTAATGTAAATCCAACATTTTCTATAAGCAAGATATAATGATGTTAGTGAAGATCTTATATAAAAGTGATTAAAAAAACTGATAAATCTGCCTAATTTCTAACATCTTTTTTTACTATCTAACATATCAATATCACACTGCAATTTTCCAATTATTTGGTATATTTTTGTCATTTAGATATTTACTATATAACTTTTCTAACAATTCTATTTTTTTAACATGATAATAATTTCATCATTTTTTTTGAAACTTTTCTATTTTTCATAGATTTAACATGCCTTTCATTCCTACTTAAAATGCGTCTCATTTTTTGCTATTTCAAAAAATATTGGAATTGATGGGGGTTTTATTTTTTAATAACACATCAACTCCTTTCTAGATTTATTTTGTGAAATTGCAAGTTTTATTAATAATATTATACTTTAATTATACAATAGCCTTTTCCAAACATCTAAACAAAAACATAAAAATTATACACTCTATTATTTATAAAATATTATTTCATTTTTAGAGCTCCTCTTATGCAGAACTTTTAATTGTTATAGGCTTATTAATGATTTTCTTTACTTAGCTTTAAAAAATGTAATTATTTGATATTTATGAGAGGAAAAACCATTTATATAAAAGCAATTTCATGAACTTAAATTGAGTACTGATTTATCATTAGCATTAAATAAATAATAATAGTATTTATTTTTAGTGCAGTAAATATTCTTTTTTTTTTTTCAATTAATTAAAAATGTTTTGAATTAAAGAATGATATAAAAATGTTTTCAATTTCAAATTATCTTTATGATTTATATTTTGAATATTAGACAGCAGTAACCAATCATAAAAATCATTATGTGATACTTCTTGGAATTCTGCAGTTTTAAAAATATTAAGAAAATATAATGCAGACTCTTCCTAATAATTATTATAATTATATGAATCATATAGTTTGTCTATAGTTAAATTTTCAAGTTATTAAAATTTAACCATTCTGCGCACACACACATATATATATATATATGAAAGCAATCTGCATCTAAGAAATACCAAACAGTAATAAGACTTGGTGTTTGATGCTCACGTGATTCATTGATGAGCATGTTATGCATTCTGCATTTAAATGTAATGAGATATAATATTTGGTATTTTTCACTAAATATAATTATATAAGACTTGATCTATTAATTGTTTGACTGAAAGTTTGTAACGATGATATTTCACTTATAATTATAAGTTGGTTTATATTTATTATCTATTAGTAATTATTAAATATCTTTAAAAAAATTTAAATTTTATCTAAATTTTTCCATTTATAGCCATCTATTGATATTAGCACACATGTTAGTATATAACATTCCGAGTCATATTATTTTTTCTTCTCTTTGGATATTGCTGGTCTGCCCAGCAAAAATTCTAGCATGGGAATCAAATCAGGGACCTTTACATTCATGAATATTGAATTTTTCAAGTAGCATTAATCTTCTATTTCTTCAGGTGTTGCTAATGACCATATTAGCATGGCAATTGAAGTTAAAACCTTAAGAAGATAGAAGGATGATATCACTGGAAAATATTGAAGTATTCACTGTACTAACAAATTAATGTATTTGAAATATTTAAATAAAGTTTTTTTTTTAATATTTAACAATTAATATCAGATTATAGAACTTTTAATTCTTTTATACCTGATTGAAATAATTGGCATCACACACCTGATTTTTAAATTACTGTAATAATCAAACTGGGTACTTAGCACTATTTAGAATTATTCATTACAAAAGTTCTTTCAAAATACTGATTATTTTAGATATTCTATTTAAGTCTAGAATGCTAGAAGAAGTTATTAATCTATCAAAGATAACTTTGATTCTATAATGACTCTTAGTAAAGGTCAGAATACTGAGAACTACTTTCAGATGAAGAGTTATTCTACAGACATTAATTTAAATCCTCCCACATTTTTGCTAATTCTTTCTATTATTGTGCCAGATTTTATCTAGACACTGAGAATGATGATTTCACATATTAATTACACTTCCCTAATTATTCATGTGAAAAATTTCTCTACATGTAAGAATAAGAATAATTTATGCTGATAAATCAACAACATATTTATTAATTCAAGTAATATAAAGAAAATTCATATAAATACATGATAGTTATAGATTTTTATAATTTATGATTGAATGTGTATATATTGTAATCTAATATTTTTAAGATGTTTTTAAAAAGATGAAAATATTTTAATGTGTGGAGTTATCCATTTATAATTATTTAATTAAAAAGCATTCCACTGAAAAGAGGGGCTAATGAAAGTCAACTGCCTCCAAGACAAGATTTTTAATGTAAAAACTGATAGGCTGATTGAATTCAAAATGATGTAATATAGAGATCAAAACACTGCAATTTATTTATAGGTGTAAAGGTCCTCATTTTGAGAGCAATCACCCTGTCAGTTTTTACTTTTAAAATGTTGGCTTGGGCTAGTTTGTTTTCATTAACTCCTGTTTTCAATTGATGGCTTTTTAATTGAATAATTATAAATGGATAATTCCACACATTAAAATACTTTCATATATATATATATTGTAACATGATAAAAATGATATATAACGTCAGTGTATTGGTATTAAAAGTTTTTAACACGGATGAACCCGCAAAATATGTATTTTATATATATATATATATATATATATATATATATATATATATATTGTAACATGATAAAAATGATGATTGCTGGGAAAATGATCAATCTAATCTAAATAAAACATACCTGATCACTGCTTGCCATTTTGTGATGGACTATTGATTATAATATGGGATGATAATATAAAAAACTTTACTATCTCTCAGAATTGAGAAATCCTTCATAATAATATAGATCTAGTCTAAATGTGGAATATCATTTTATAAAAGTACCAAAGTTGATTTAACATTTGTAATAATTGCCACATGTACATGATCATCATTGGCTATCATTGGGTAGCTACTTTATCACAATAATAATAGATTTTCCATCTCACTATTTTTTTACATTTATTCAATCAACATTTAACATAAAGAAGTATCCTTAAGATTTATATTCTGCATCACAGAGCAAAAACATGCATAAACAAATAGTAACTCCGTTAGAACCTGTGTAAAATTATCTAGGTGTTATTGATCACACTAGGCAATAACAATATTGCCCATATATAATTATTTAAATTATCCACTACACTATCATAAAATACTAAAAATCTCTATTAAAATCTAATTTATTCAGATTATATTTAAAATGAAATAAAGCAAACAAGATCATTGCCTCAAAAATCAACAAAAGCATTCACGATTCCAAAGTAAGCTGCAATAAGCAACAAAACCATACACCATCACCCTAAACAATGATGTGTGATTAAGACATCTATTTGATTGATAATTCAGTAAATCAATAAACTAAATTCTGACATACTTTATTAATCTAATATTATTTATAGTAATACAAATTTACTTTAATATTTAATAACATTCTGTTTAAATCAACTAGTTTCTAAACAATTATAATTACATTTTGAGAACATTTTCTAAACTAATATTTATAATGTTTAAATAAAATAAACCTTTTCTCAGTTTTATATCTATTTCAATAAAAAGTTAAATATAATATAAGTATTTCATTCATACCTTACATTAGATTGTCATGCAATTATTACAGTCTATAAGAATTTGCTATCAATAAATCTATTATATAATTTCACATTTTTACAGCACCCAATCACATTATAAAAAATATATCCTAGGTTTCTAAGGGATACTTATTGACTTATAACTACTGATATTATTCATCTACTTAAAATCTCCAATTGATCGATTATAAAAATAGATTTTATAACAATTAAACTATATATGACAATAATTGGCAATTATCCAAGCCAAAAATAATAGTCAAACTAGTTGATAAAATTTATGATCTCCACTTTAAAGACATTTAAGAAGGCAATTAAGACAGATCATTTTGACTAATGATAAAATAAAAATCTATTAATATTTTTGTAACCAGACAAGATGATGAAATAAATTATCAACTCTGAACTAATGAAATTATTTTACTAATAATAGTGACTTAGATAAGCAAACAAATATTTCAATATAATGATAAATATCACATTTATATACAATCAGATTTAATAATGATTTATAAAATATACATTTACCAAGTGATGTTTGATCTTGGATTAAACTTTAAATACCAAAATTATCTTGCACATTCAAAAAAAATAATTAGACATATTCACCAGATTTTAAATCAAGTCTAAATTTATTGGTTTATAATAAAAATTTATAACAATAATAATAAAAATAACAATTGATGTTTGAACTAACCTAAAATCAATAAAATAATAATAAAATATATGTGTATGGAACTAAAAAAAATGTGTTGTGAGATAATAAAACAGAAGGAGAGATTTTAAATAGCATATACCATGATGAAAAAAAATGTGATCAAATAAAAATTGATCTCTATTTATTCATAAATGTAATCTCTAAATAATTAAACAAACATAAAAAAATCTGTCATATTTAAACACTTTTCTATCTGAATCTCCAAGTTAAATTTTGAATATACCAAAAAAATAGATATTTGAAAACATCAGGTTGTGTTAACTTATATCTTTTCAACCTTTTCATTGCATGATTTCTATTATATATATATATAGAAATCATACCACTTAAGTAAAAATCTGTCCATTTTCACTCACTGTCCTCAGATCCATTATAGTTTCTGGGTTTTTTTATTTCTGATCCTAAGGCATGGAGATGATTTTCCTTTAATTAGAGAAGATAACCATGAGTAATAACTAACACAGATATGAATCCAAGTATTTTTATATCTAAATTCAGATATTTTATTTTAAACATATAAATGTATCCAAGCAATTAAAATAATAGAAACTTATTCGATGCAAAATTACATAACCCTGGTTTCAATTCTCCTTTGTCATTGACACTAATGTGCAAAGAGAATTCCTTTAATGATACAATCCAGTTATAATCAAGTGAATAATAAATATTAGCCTTTTTCTTTTCTTTCTGAATTACAAAAGTGAAGTTTAAATTGCCTAATATTATGCATAATTTGAGTTAATCAATCTTGTAAAATTCCTTGATCTGAAATATGACATCCATAGACATACAATGGAGTTTATATCCATCACAAATAAATAAATGCAATTCTGTATTTTTAATCATGGAATATCTTTATATATCTGACCTGCAATACAATGCATTTTGATGAGTTTTTCTGCCTTTCACATTTTTGCCATTTCCCCTGGAACTTCATCAGCAAGCTGCCCCGAATGAATGGACCATTAGTTAAAATTCTTATTCTTCCATAGTTTTATAAATTAATCAGTTAAACAATAAAATTCAATAAATTTTTAAAGACAGATCTAAACACATCTGTTCTGGCAACAATAAAATTACAAGAACTTAAATTACTGTGTCTCCCTTCTATTTATAAGATACTCTTGATGACACTATTGTTGTCACAACAACTGTAGAATATTGCTCAAATTTGACTCAATGGTATAAGAAATTGTTCAAGAAAATTTTCCTCCAATTAATAAGTGAAATAAAGATTTTAAAATAATTGGATACAATTAAAATGAAATACTGTTTTACAAGTTATTTTTCATTTTAAATCAAAATAAAGAATTCATATTATAATTCTAATACATTTTAATGGATATAAATAATTTTACTTATGTTTTTTTAATAATAATTTTTATATAACTAATTTATGAACAATATATATATATATATATATATATATATATATATATATATATATATATATATATATATATATATATATATATATATATATATATATATATATAAAAAAACTTAAAACATTTAATTTTATAATAGGTGTTTCTATGGTGATTGTAATAACAAAAATTGAAATATGTAATACTTAATAATAATATTGATTCTCTTCAAGTAAAGTTTTATGATTCACTTAACTATTTCCAAAATCTATTTATTTTATGATTTATTTAACTATTTCCAAAATCTATTTATTTATTCACCTGTTTATATTTTTTTCTGAAATTGATTACAACAGATTTATAAATTATTGCTAAATGTTAATAATAATAAGAATGTTGTTTGAATAGTGTAGTTGTCATAGTTATCTGGTTAATATTAATAATTCAACACCTCCATTATTCATAGATCAAGTGAAATGAAAATTAAACAAGACCAACAAACTTCTTTATTTTTTTAAATATTGTGATATACACCAATCTCATTATTTACAATATATATATTGTAACAGGATGGGGGTATAGAGAAGTGGTGGAAGAGTAAATGAAAAAGAGTTTTGAACTGGGGTGATGGCAAAACATCATCAACCCCAAGTAAATACAGAATGAAATATTAATAATATATAATAAGTAATATAATATTTTATAAGAATATGAGATTAGAACATCTCCAAGAGCATTGAGAACATTGAGAGATTAACCAGTTACTAAAAAGAGCAACTAAAAGCATAATTATTTATCAACCAGCATTATAAATAAAAGTAATTATAAGTAAATACTTGAGAGAAATAACCATCCATCATCATCATTGATGGGAATAAACAAATCAGTACAATATATTAGAATAAAATCAACAGACCATCTTGTGGCTGGATTTGAACCATAAAAAATCTAAATCAACAGTCAACCTTGTGACTGGATTGAAAATGAATCTTCTTTAGACCGGGCTAACTACTGAGCCTTTTGCCAGCTTGGGCAATTATATAAACTTGACTTGGATGCACCAGCTTAGTGCCTATCCATTAAAATACACAACTAGAAAATCTAAACAATAATGCTGGGACATTTAAAACATGCTGATCATCATCAATGTTCAGACACTTGTACTGGCCAACTATAAACTTAAATTTTTAATAAGACTAAAGTAAAATAAAAAAATAATAGTGCATGGGCTTTAAAGAGTATCCTCTTTTGTGCCAACCAGGATAATGATTGATCATCACTGGATGCCCAAAACACCAAACACATCCCCATTTATCCATGTCCGAAATCTAGCTCAGAGAACATGGGCTCTATTACTGTATGTGAACAAGAGATGATGGAATACAATTTTAACAATTAAATAAGTTTATTAATAACAATAAAAAATAAATGATTAAGGTCTTATGAGGGTTCTGATTTTGAAAAATTTCATTGAGTTACATGATTAATAAATTAGGTTTATTCAAACCCATTCAGCACACAGGCATGTGGCTTGATACAAAATAAACATGTTTGAATTAACATTTAATTTAGAAAAATGATCAAAATTTTACACATAAGTGTCTATCTGCCATGCATTGTTATTTACAATACAATCGACAAAATAATTATAAAAAAAAAATGATTAAATTTTACATATGTGTTACAATTGATAAGCATTGGTATCTGCAATACAATTGACAGATATACGCATACATACATGTGTGTGATTTCTGAACATATTTAATTTTTACATAAAAAAATAATACATGATTAAGCTTTTAAATTATGTTTGAAGTAATACAAATACTTATGCTAGGTTTACTACAACACGTATATAGAATTGCACAGATTATTAACAAATTTAAATTTGTCACACAATACTTTTATAATTAATAGTTTCATAAAATTTACATACTTGTTATGACAATAAAAGTTATTTTCACAATTACTCATTGTTGAACATGTATAAATTGCTTTTCTTATTTTATAGTAAGTTCCACTCTTTATCGATTAGTTTATATCAATTTTTTTTTCTTTTAATACATGAAGTTATTTGCTTGTTTGCTTTACTTTAAAAATGTCTCTTTTTCTCTTTTTATTAAATAAAAGATAATATTGTTTTATACAATCCAAAAAAATATATAAATTTTAAAATGTCTTTTTGCTTGATTAGTTAATGCTGATTAAGTAGGCAAGGTGAGATAGTAAAAATAAATATGTGAACTGCAGCTCTCCATGCCATGATAAGCAGAGAGCCAAGCTGGACTATCAGTACACAAAGCTCCATGACGTCATGAGAAAATACCTCATTTTTAAGCACTACCTCTCTTGTACCTAGAAGGATCATTCAACAAAAGTAGGAGCCAGAAAAAAAAACAATTTGACACTCGGCCAACCCTGCTCAACTTCTGTGAGTTTTAAGGGTTTATTCATTTGGTCTATTCATGAGACCAAGGTCTATACATGAGGCCTATATATACACACTGCTGGACTACTCTCAGGGCACAACATCCAGGTCTGGATAGTGCCAAGCATATACTTCGGAGTGCCATGGACACCTGAATCCAGACAGCCCTGCCTAACTATAGACTCGCGATAAACATAAAAAGTACAAATTCACGCATCACTTTCAAAATGTAATTTTACATATTTGTGTGTGTGTGTGCATGCTAACATTTACATCATATTTTAACTTAACAGCAATATTATATTTTCATTATTAAATTCTTTGGAAAATATGCACAAATTTTATACATATACATGTGTGTATAAACAAAATATAGATATAATTTAAAATTAGTCTCAATTTATAAACTCTCTTTTTTTTTCTTTAAAAACAGTATAGTCAATTTTTGACATGTATTTGTTGATTAATTATCAACATTTTTAAAATAAATTATTGAATCGTGGATTCTTTACTTTTTTTTTTATAAATAATTTTTTTCAAAATAATGTCCAGAGAATTATTGTTCAAAAACGTCTATTTTGCCTTTAAAATGAGATGGTCAATGAATTATTCTTGACTCTTAATTATAATTCCAGCAAAATTACTTTATATTCTTTTAAATATATAGATTTTTAACTGACTTAAAAATAATATTCTTCTATATATGTCTATTTTTATATGACTTATTTTAAATAACTCACCAGTTATATATACGTTTATGTGTGCCTCTCTGCATATAGCTGAAATAGCATACATATAATTAATTCTTCATCCACTGATGGTTTCTCATGGGCAAGCTGGTTCTTTTGATCCATCATAAAAATATAATCCAAGTTTGTTGTCACTATCAGGTAAAGGTACATAATCCATGTTAAATCTTGGTCTGTAGTTGGTCCCTTTCTGTCTAGGATTTTTCCAGGCAAGCAGCTGTTTTGATTTAATAAATTTTAGACAAGCAACTATCCTCTCTGTTTAAGGCTATGAATTACAACACAAAGAAGTGGGTCATTTTTTCCAAGTGAATTCAAACTCCTGAGAAGGAAATATTAGTATCTTATAAATCTAATGTTCTGTCTTCAGCCACATAACTTCATAGTAGCTATTTTGCCAACCCTCCGGTCAGCTAAAACCAACTGCTGCAAACTTCAAGAAGCTGCAACAAAATATTATAACCAACTGAAATTTTTAGCTGACCCTTCTTACAAAAAACTATTATCCAGACTATGGCTAATCCTGTTATCAGCCTTTTTATACTCATCTGAGGTGTTAACAACACTTTGATTAAAAACAGTTTCTATTTTTATCTCACTAATCCCTTCATATACATGTTTTTACTTTGGACATTTTTAATAGATAAAAAAAATGTTTAATTAATTAAAAAAATTCCAAAAACAAGTATTGTGTTTTTACATTTCACAATCAGAATAATAATAATAATAATAATACAATATTTATATTTATTAAGACCTTTTTTAAAATATTAATTTCATAATGAAATTTTATTTTAAACCCAGAGTTATTTAACCCTTTACTTGTTATTATTTTATTTTAGAAAATATAGAAAAATATTTACAAAAATTTATTCTATGTTTATTTCTACTTTTCCTTTATTTTACATATATATTCACATACACTATATTAGTGTGTGTGATGTAACCCAACAAGTTACAATATATATATATCAAAATATTCTAAAGTAAGACAAAATTTAGCATATACTTATATAAAATTGTAGTGTTATTTTTAGAATATTTTGATTATTATATTTATTTTGTTTGATATTATATATATCAGATACGACTGCAGAAATGAGTTTGCTATTAACTGAAAGGAGACCCTTTGATTCTTCTTGGAGGCCTTGAAAAAAACTGAGCAGGGCAAATTCCTAATGTTCACTCCGTACATTCTTATTGCTGCAGCTGTTATTATTATGTGATTATTTATATAGTACATGAACGTGGATGGGCTGCTCATCAACACACATTAGCCAGTGTTGTTTACCTGGGAGGTTAAGATAAAGAAACACCATGATATTTTTTCTGTCACGTGATAAGACAGAATGAATGTTTGTGTAAATGATAAATATTTTAATAGATATATACAATTATGACAAACAAAAATAAATCATGGCCCTTATTCCCATGAGGCTGTAAAGTCACCAACCAAGGCAGCAGTTGGTGGATGAAGGTGGTGGATGCTAAGCATCCCCTGATATTGAACCCAGGCTGCCATTTAATAATGACTTTTTATTTAGGTACTTACAACTAGAGGTCATTTTCAAGTGAAGAAAGATTGCAAGAATTAGAAGAAGAATTGTCTTATATTAAATGAGACATTATTGGACTTTGTGAAATTAGAAGAAAGGGAGAAGAGACAATTGATATAAAAGGTAGACATGTACTCTATTATAAAGGCACAAATATTGCAAATACAAGTGGGTAGGATTCATTATAAATAAAAAGTGGAAGAACAACATTGTGGAAATTGATAGTATATCAAGAGTGACAAGATTACTTATACAACATAATAGCAGATACCAAATGCAGATAATTCAAGTTTATGCCCCAACAAGTTCTCATAGTGATGAAGTAGTAGAATACTTTTATATGGATATACAAAAGTCTTTTGATCAGAGTAAACAACATTTTAAATTTATTATAGGAGACTTTAAGGCCAGAATTGGTAAACAAATAAAAGATGAAAGTGCTATAGGTAATTTTGATTATGGTAATAGAAATGAAAGAAGACATAGACTTGTGGAGTTTGCAGAAAAAGAAAAACTTTATATTATGAATTCTTTTTTTGAAAAAATGTTAAAAGGAAATAGACATAAAAGCATCCAAATGAAGGTACAGCAGAATTGGATTATATTTTGACTAACAGAAAATACATATTTTCAAGATTATAATGTTCTTAATAAATTTGACACAGGAAGTGATCATCAATTAGTAAGATGTAAGATACATGCTAATGAAAAACTAAAGAGACAAAAATTATTACGAAAAACAATATTTACAGTTGATATTCCTAATCTTCAGTAACATTCTAATGAATTTAAATTAGAACTTACAAATCAGTTTCAATTATTAGTAGATTTTAACATGATTTTAATTTGAATGAAATTAATATGAAAATAACTGATACACTTTTAAAAACTGCAACAAAGATAGGTGGTAGAAAAAAGCAGCAATTGACCAATAAAATTTTTACTGAGACTAGAAAATTTTATGAAGAAAAGAAGGAATATGAAGATATACAAAAATGATGTCTTAAAAAGGATTGGATATGTCTAATTTCGTAAAATGGTGCAGAAAAGAGTTAAAATAAACATAATAAAGTATAACTGTGAATTAGCAAAAAAAACTGTAGAAGAGAATAAAAGTCTCAAGAGTGTAAAACAACATTTTGATATTGGTAGAAATTTTATATCTGCAATAAGAAAAAAAGATGGAATTATTACTGAAAAGAGAGATGACAGGATGAAATGGATAAAAGACTTTTATCAAGAATTATATAGTAATAAAGAAAAAGTATCTTCTATATCTATTACATCTTCCAAATTGTCCAGAATTTTAAATGAAGAAGTGAGACATGCAATTAAATGTATGAAGAAATGAATGGCTCCAGATAATGGATGGAATTATAATTAATATATTAAAAGAAGCAGGTGAAAAAATAAATAAAAATTTAGCAATGTTATATACCCAAATGTCTAAATGATAAAGATATACCATATGATTGGAAGAATGCAGTATCAATATTAATATTTAAAAGAGGTGATAAGGAAGATATTAGAAATTACAGACCTATCAGCCTTTTATCAGTTTTATACAAAATTTTTACCAAGATAACTACAACTCATCTACAGAGAACATTGGATTTCCACCAATCAAGAGAACAAGCTGGATTTAAAAGTGGTTTTAGTACAGTAGATCATATCCAGGTATTGAAAGAAGTTATAGAAAGGACAAATGAATATGAGTTGCCATTACACTTTGGATTTTTAGATTATGAAAAGGCATCTGATTCTATAAACGTTTCTTCAGTGATTAAAGCATTGGATCATCAAAGAATATAGTCATATTTTTAAGAATATTTATAGAAATGCAAAAACAACAATTAGATTACATAGTGATACTGGTAAAGTCAGCATAGAGAAGGGTGTAAGACAGGTTGACTCCATATCTCCAAAACTTTTTACAGCAGTGATGCAAGAAGTATTTTGATGTAATATTTGATAACAAAAAATACAATGTACTTAAAAAAAAAAACAAAGAATGGTATAACATTTATCTTTATGCTCAGAAATATATACCTAGTAATGTCACAAGAAAAATATGGCAAAGCAATGTATTCCTTAGTTGCTCATTAATGCCATGATAGTAATAATCTTGTTTTAAATCATTATATTCTAAAAACATCCTAAGAAATTAAAAATTAAAAAAAAAAAAATGTAAAAAGCTCTTAATGTAAATATACTAATTCTTGTAAATATTTTGTTACTAATAAAGTTAAAAAAAAAAAAAATAGGAAACTAAAGGAGTGAAAATAAATGGAGATTAATTAAATCATTTATATTTTACAGATGTTGCAGTTTTTTTTGTAAATAATACTTTAGAACTGCAGAAAATGTTGCAGGAGTTATCAGATGAAAGTAGGAATAAAGATAAATGTTAACAAGACTAAAGTAATGTTTAATGGATTTTCTCAAAATATGTAAATAAAGATTGATTATGATGAGTTAGAATAAGTTAACAGTTACAAATTCCTTGGTCAGATTATTAATACAGATGAAAACATAACGGATGAAATTAATTATAGAATTAAACTTGGTTGGAGTGCATTTGGTAGAAATAACTTGATACTAAAAGGAAATATGCCTATGTGTTTGAAAAGGAAGGTTTTTAATAAATGTGTTTTACCAATTCTTACTTATGGATTGGAGACTTCAACACTTAATATAATAGCAATATAGATACTTCAGACCACTCAAAGAAGTATGGAGAAATGCATGTTGGGAGTAACAAGAGATTGAAAACCCAATATATGGGTAGTTAGTGACCTCATTGAAAAAATTAAAACTGAAGTGAAGGTGGGCTGGACATAGTACTAGAAAAAATGATAATAGATGGACAATTGAAGTCTTAAACTGGATTCCAAGAGATTGTAAAAAACCCCAGAAAGAGACCACATGTGAGATGAATGGATGAAATAAGAAATTGTACAGGGGTGATGTGGAGAAGAGAAGCTAAAGAGCGGAAAAGATGGACTGAACTTGGAGAGACCTTCATATTGCAGTGGATTGATAATGGTTGGTGATGGTGATGATGATGATATCATATGCATATATCAGATTTATATCTGACATCATTAAAACTGGTTTATTGGTATTTTATTTATTGTTCATAAATATCTGTGTTCGCAGTTTTATAAACTCTACAGTATATATTAAACCAATCTCTATCAGAGTATCTATGTATTAATGTTTGTTTGAAGAAGAAATACAATTTTTTATTACTAAGGTCTATGACATATAATTGCAAAAATAAAACTTTTAATAAGTCTAGCATAAATTAAATGTTTATTCACATCAATATTTATTTAATCTTAGAATGGTGGTTGCTTTCTCCCAAGTGATTTTAATTAGAAATTAAATAATAATATTAATTATTTTGTACATTTTTAGGAAGTATATTTATAATTAAGTTGCTAATAATTTTTGTCTACTTTTATATAAAATATTTTATTTCATCCTTAAAAGATGTTACTTCTTATGCCTCCTAACATATTTAGATTGCTTTATTTGTTTAAGACTAGTATTTAAAAAAAGTCCAATTCATTGGAAAGAAGCAAATTAGTAATCTTACTTTATTATACGTTATCTTTTTCTATTTTTATTTACCTTTTAATAGTAATTACTTATAATAAAAGTTAAACAATTTTTAAATATTCTATAGTAGACCAAAGTCTTTTGCAATTGACTTCTAATGAGATTTCTTGGGGAAAATATTCTAAGTATGTTCATAATCTAAAATTTCCAAAAAGTACAAAACTTGTATTCAAATCCCAAGTCATGGACATAGTAGTAATAATTATTATTTTATTGTTCAATGATATATTTTTATTTATTTATTTTTATATACATAAACGTTATTCAATGCAGTATCCTCATATATTATATTTTCAATTTCTGGTTTTGATAACTTAACAAAATTATAATACTTATATGTTAAACAAAAGTGAAATTGAAGTACATATCAAATAAAAACATAGCCTTATTTTATATGGCCTAATTAATTAATTTTATATATATATATGGAAACTACAGATGCAAATAATCATTTTGTGCTAGCTTGCCACTTTATAACGACAGAGGTAGTGTAAACGTAATCTGACATGTTCGAGTAGTTGTCAAAACTAGAAATCGATATATATATAATATTGTAAAATATCTTAGTCATAAAAATATTAGAATTGTTTTCAAATGGATTTTTAACATTTTGAATAGATCCTCACCTAAATGATTCGATTTTGTTGTTGCCAAATTGATATTAGTAGCATTTTTTACAGGAGCTCAGTATAATCTGAATCCGCACTTCTGCTAGTAAATATCGGTCACAAGATAACAAAAAAATTAAATAGCTTTTAAACTTTTAAATAAATTGCTGGTAGTTTTTTATTATTATTTTTTTATGTAAAAAAATGTATTTAACCTTAGGAATCTTGTCATCGATGAGACTTTTAAATAAAGTTTAAAACGTCATTTTATCAAAATTTTCAAACAATTTTATTTTTTATTATTATTATTTATTCCATTAGTACTTTTTTTTATTATTATTTAAATTTGATAATATAGTTTTTGCTTGTCGCATGTAAAAAAATACGCAGCTTCTTTTTTATTTTATTTAATATTTTACTTATGGATTTAGTTTTATGATATATATATATATCTCAGTAAAATAATATTTATGGGAGAGTGAGTAAATTAATTACATTGGTCCTACATAAGGCCTATTGGGTGCGTGTCTAGTCATAGTAGTAATCTTTCATAATTCGCTTTCCGATTTTATGTTGACTATCTAAAATGTCGTCAATCTACCACACACTAGAGGTAAACTCACTGATAAGGAATTTTCTTACTTTCTTGTTTAAAGGTGCCACACTAATTTTGATGATGAATCAGTCTGAATGCACCTACCTATCTATATCCTTAATGATTGGTAACGATAATCGGTTAATGAATATGAAAACCGGGTAAACAGAAAGAATAATCAAAGTATGGAGTAATGACACATAAATGTTAAGAATTAACAAAAGACAGTAAGATTTAATTGACGGGATAATAAAAACAATAATTGATATTTGAGTTAGCTATTTATAAACTCATATTTTTAATAAATAAATAAACAGTAGTTATTTCAAAGTTTTCTTATGAGTATATATATATGTATTATAAATATGGATCTTGGTAAGAAAGCTTAATCTCCTATTTATTAGTGGCATTCAAATATTTTAAATGCATTCTATGGTGCTGTGATACCTGGAATAATGTTTACAGCCACATTACCATATATTTACATAATTATGATTTGATAAAATAATAGCATTTTTAAATAAGTTAACATAAATACTATTAAATTAAATTGCATAACACTTTGAATAAAATATAAATTATTATAAAGCCCGGCATAATTTGCTGCAATCATAGAGTGACAAGTTCTAGATTTGAGATTCTGCCTATCTCTAATCGATTCTGACTCTCAAGCTTATGAACTCCTGACGAATAAAACCATTCAGTTGTGTTTTGATTAAGTATAAATCTCCAATTACTTAGCATAACATTTAACGCTTAGCTGTATCTTTTTGAATCGGCTATAAAAATAATTATAGTATTTCTTTTTATTCTTTTCATTCATCCTGGATATAAATTTTAATCACTATGTTATATATGAAGGCTATACATAGTATAGGTTTATTAGCATAACATTCATGAATTATTAAATCACACATTTGTAGGAAAATTTTTGATCATTTTTCAAATGAATCTTAATAAAGATTTCCAATTCTTAAAATCACCTCAATGCCTATAAAATTAACAAAACTAATATTAAGAGCAGTTAAAAGAAATCTCAAGAAAACATTTGCAGTTAATTCAAAGTTATGTTTCTTAATCACTGTAGTTATTCATGAGTTTCAGCAATAGAAATCAAAATAAACTTCTGATGAAGTTGTCTGGATAGTTAAAAATATATAATATCTTCAATTTTTCATCTCCATTGTTTTTTGATTGCTAGACTAATTGGTTAACTTTTCATTATTTCTATATAAGCCTATTATATATCATTCTGAAGTTTTTCAATAAAACAACGGGATGTTTTTGTTTTTTGCAATTTCATGATAATCACATAATCCTGTTTTTTTTAGTACACAATTCAATTACTCTAAATATGATTAAATAAAGAAAAATAACTCAAACTTTTAATTAATGAACTATGCAAATTTGTTTTTTTAATATAACATGCTACTAAAAATAGACATTATTTTCTAATTAAAGGTATAAAATATTAAAATTAAATCAATACTAAAAATTAATAAGGAAATTAACTTCTCATAATCTACACTTTTATGCATGTCATATTTGTCTGTTACATGTAAATAAATCACACTATGTGATATAATATAAAATATAACATAATATATAACAGCAAATATATATATATATATATATAACAATAATAATCATACATAAAAGCTCTTTTAGGCGAATATTAATTTCTGCCCTTTTCAATTGAAATGAGCTTTTATGTATAATTGTTATTATAATTTTTATTATTATTTTGAAAAAGGCAAAAATTAATATTTGCTGAAGATAGTTTTTATGTATTATTATTATTATTATTATTATTATTATTATTATTATTATTATTATTATTATTATTATTATTATTATTATTATTATTATTATTATTATTATTATTATTATTATTATTATTATTATTATTATTATTATTATTATTATTATTATTATTATATAAAGATATTTTATATTATATCGTATAATGGATTAAATTTCTTTCCATTTTTGATGATTGTCTGTTATAATATATCTATAAACTATGATACGAGATTAATTGTCTCAATACATTGCACAAATACATAAATAAAATGGGATAAAATAATTAGCATATATGTTATATTAGTACTATCAATCAATAGCATTCTGTCCAATAGACAGGTCCAGAGAATAGTCACAACATCAATTCATCCATTCTTCCATTACATTCCCTTCCTTGCCCATTTCTTCAATTCCACATAAGTCTTCCCATCTCTTATATCAACCAATAATATCAATCTCTTCCGTCCTTTCTTTTTATTTACACTCACAATTCCCTCCAAAACATCTTTCATTAAATTATAATTTCTTTTTAATATATGTCCAATCCAGTTTCTTTCTCTCTCTCTCTCTCTCTCTCTTTCTCTCTCTCTCTCTCTCTCTCTCTCTCTCTCTCTCTCTCTCTCTCTTTGATATTCTCAATCAATCTTTTTTTCTCATTCACTCTTTTCAAAACTTCTTAATTTGTTATTTTATTTATCCAACTGATTTTTTTCATTCTTCTCCATGTCCACATCTCAAAGGTTTCCAATCATTTCTTAATTCTGTTATTCAATGTCCATGTCTCACAACCATACATTAATACACTCCACATATAATATTTAATTAATCTCTTTCTTAATTCTCTTTCCAAAATCCACAAAATATCTCCTTTCTCTTCACAAATGTCTCATTTGCCAATACTATTTTTCTTTTAACTTCATCTTCACTTCTTCCATCCTCACTCAACCAACTAACCAAATATCTAAACCCCTTCATCTGTTGGACCATGTCATCATGGATTCCAATTTGCAGTCTTTTTGCATCTCTCCCTATCCATAAACCCTTTGTCTTTTTGATATTAATATTCATTCCATATGCCATACATCCTTCTTCCAATTTATTCAACATATTCTGAAGACCCTTTTCCTCTTCAGTGATAAAAGCCGTATCATCTGCAAATCATATATACTTTATTACTCTCCCTCCAACATTTTCTCCTCTACAGTCCAAATAATTATTTAGCATGACTTCTAAATAAATATTAAACAGCACAGGTAATATACTATACCCTTGTTGAACTCCACTTTCTATATTCACTTCATCAGTCACAATACTCGCATACCTGATTCTTATCCTTTGACCATTATTCATAGTCCAAATCAATTATCTTTCTTTCCAAAACACTCCTTTATCTCTTAAGATGGACATAAGTTTATTCCAGACTACTCTATCATATGCCTTTTCTTAATCCACAAAACATATACCAATTCCTTTATTTTTTTCAATATATTTTTCCAACAATTGTCCTAACAATACCAATAGCATCTGTTGTGCTTTTTTCTTTCCAAAAACCAAACTGTTCTTCACCAATATAATAATCTACCTTCCCATAAATCCTTTGAATTAAACTCCTCAATAAAACTTTAGAAGCATGAGACAAAAAATTGTTCTATACTCTTCACATTTAATAGCTTTATTCCTTTTAGCAATTGGAATCATTGCAGTTCTTAAAAAATCTTCAGGCCTAATCCTACTATTATATATCAAATTGCAAAGTCTAACTATTTCCTTCATAGTAAATTCTCTGATTTTTCTTAAAAATTCTATAGGTGCTGCATCAAATGCAACAGTCTTACCATCCTTCATTTGTGTGATTGCCTTTCTTACTTCATCTCTTTATTTTCAAGTTCATAATTAATTAAATTATTTCCTCTGATAAACAGACCCTGAAGATATTCTTTCCATCTTTTTAATATATCATTGCTATCAGTTAATCTCTTTCCATTCTTATCTGCAATCTCACTTGTTATACATGTCTTTTTCTCTTAAGTGATATTTCATATTCTATCAAATACCAGATCATATCTTTTCACCTACTAAAGCCTTTCTATCTCTTTACATTTTTGATCCAACCATTTTTCTTTTGCTAAATCTGTTTTTCTTCTTAGTTCATTATTAAATTTCTTATATGCCTTTTGCCCTTCCTCAGTATTTACATTCTTCCATTGTGTCTGCACTTCCATCTTTTTCAACCTACCTTCAGTTATCCAATGTTGTTTAGCTTTCCTTGCATGAATAATATCTATTTTATTTTTTGCTGTTTTCAATAATCCTTTTTTAATTCTATTCCAGCATTCATCAGAGCTATTAATAAATTTCACATCCTGAACAATCTTTTTAAATTCATTTTTACAATTCCTTTTTGCTTTTGTCTCAATTTATCCAAGTCCCATCTTCTATATCTTTTCCCTCTTTTAATTCTTTTTAAACTCAACTTTAATTTAGCCATAATCAATATATGATCTGAATCTATATCAGCACCAAGCAAAGCATGTGAACCATTAATTAACCTGTCAACTGACCACATGCACTGAGACTATTAATATCTGCTATTAATGATTGGGGAATTTATTTTGAACTCCTAGCAGTAAAAATTTTAATTCAAAAAATTGGTTTTGAATAACTAAATATCTAAGTATCAGTAACTACTAGGACAAAAATTCCAAACTATAGAAAATGTCTTGAAGTAAACAAAACTAATATTCACTTATTGCATAGATTTCCCATTGTGAAAATGATCTATCACTTTCTATTGAATGATTGAACAAAAGATTCTCTGAAATGAATCTAGTTCCCAATATGCCATTAGGCACTGAAAATGTTGAGCAGGAAGAGAGCTTAACTCAGTTGAATATGACCAGGTTTTTCTAGAACCCAGAAGATGATTTAGATTTGATTTAAACCCCAATATAATTGGTCATATATCCTTCTGTTTTGAGTTTCTTTGATCTAATAAGTACTACTATGTCTGATAAATTTCTTTAACACTTAAAATAAAAAAGCAATTAAATAATTATTTTTAAATGCCTCTTCTATTTTATTTTAGTTCATAACCATAACATGATCTAATTATTTCTGGCATAGATCAAAATAATATTAATTTAACAAATGTCATAATAAATTTATTGATATCCAATGTTGTTTTCAAGATCATTATTAGTTAATAATCCAAAATTTTGAAATGTAAATCTATACAAATACTTAAATGAACTTGACCTTCATTTTTATACCTTCTATATGATTTCATTTTACTCAGTAAATTACCCAAGTTTTTTTTCCTTTTTTACTCCAATTTATATGGTTGTCTTTAATGTAACTCTAATAATGTCAATGTCAAGAGCACATTATACATATTATTATAAATGCAGCTTATGGGTGTGTGGATGTTCAGACAATTTTAAAGCACAATACTTTATTTTTATACCAAATCCCCTCATAATTGATTTAATGTCTTGAAATTAATATTAAAATGTTTCAATAAATATTTTGAACCACCATCACTTTAATGATAAGCCCTTATTATGTAGCACAACAGTAATCTATCAATGTTGAAATGCTCCACAGGCAGAATTAATTAACAGAATTACAAAGAAGGGTTACAATTATGCTAATAAACAACACCTCTTAAATATAACTATATATATATATATATATATATATATATATATATATATATATATATATATATATATATATATATATATATATATATATATATATATATATATATATATATATATATATAATAATAAATACAGAGAGTGTACCAATAACTCAAACAAGCTCTTAATTAATAAGTGCAGTATGAGAAAATATTTAAAATCTCTATCCAGAACACTCTCATCTCCAGACCAACTGGTTTCCAGCTTATGGCTCACTTCAGTAGAGAGCTAGAATATTCGGACACTAGATCTAAAATATAAACTCAAAACCCAGCATTTATTTCAAACATATATTTAAGTAAAAACTCTGAAATTTTCGGATATGAAAATGTCGTTAAATCCAGCTATCTAATTTAAATAGCTCTATGGGACTGAACTAAATTCAGATCTACCATATTTTAAAAACCTCAACATAGCCAAAGCCTTAAAGGTAAAATTATAATAATTAATAAAGCAAGTCATATATAATGTGACATTACTTTTACAAGCTTGTAGTTACAAAAATGTGATACAGAGAGTATACCAGTAGCTCAAACAAGCTCTTAATTAATAAGTGAAGTATGAGAAAATATTTAAAATCTCTATCCAGAACACTCTCATCTCCAGTCCAACTGTTTTTGAGCTTATGGTTCACGTTATTTTTGCAACTACAAGTTTATAAAAGTAATGTCATGTTATATATGACTTGCTTTATTAATTATTATAATTTAACTTTAAGACTTTGGCTATGTTGAGACTTTTAAAATATGGTAGATCTGAATTTAGTCCAGTCCCATATAGCTATTTAAGTTAGACAGCTGGATTTAAAGACATTTTCATGTCCAAAAATTTTAGAGTTTGTACTTAAATATATGTTTGAAATAAGTGCTGGGTTTTGAGTTTATATTTTAGATCTAGTGTCCGAATATTCTAGATCTTCACTGATGTGAGCCATAAGCTCAAAACCAGTTGGTCTGGAGTTGAGATTATTCTGGATAGAGATTTTAAATATTTTCTCATACCGCATTTATTAATTAAGAGTTTGTTTGAGCTATTGGTATGCTCTCTGTATTGCATTTTTGTAACTACAAGCTTATAAAAGTAATATCACATTATATATGACTTGCTTTATTAATTATATATATATATATATATATATATATATATATATGCAAATTCTACATTTTTAGTATATATATATATATATATATATATATGCAAATTCTACATTTTTAGTCATAATGCCAGCCTTCCATAATAACCCTTTAAACATCTTTATAAGACATATATAGTAGGGCAGGATCAACTACCTATAGAAAATAACATTATTATTACACATTAAAGCAATATTTATTATTTAAAAATATACATAGTGATCATGGTACAAGGCTTATATTAATTAACCATAAAAAGTAAATAAAATAATAAAATCAGTAGTCATCACTTTTCTTTAATCATATAAATAGAATGGGTAATAGTAATTATATTCCTTAAAAATAAATATGAATGATTATATTGTAATTTATATTGGCCCATAACCTCTCACATTCAATTTTTTAACATCCCTCTTTGTTTATTCTATAATAACTAATTTTCACCATATACAGCACTGGCAATGAAGTATAAATTATTATTATTATTATTATTATTATTATTATTATTATTATTATTATTATTATTATTATTATTATTATTATTATTATTATTATTATTATTATTATTATTATTATTATTATTATTATTATTATTATTATTATTATTATTATTATTATTATTATTATTATTATTATTATTATTATTATTAATATGAATTTTACATTATTCGATGCTTTTATCTCTTTGATTTTATTACATTTAAATAAGGTGGAAGTTTAAACAATTGTAAGGCATTCATTATATCTAACACAGTTTTTTTTTCAAAATTGAATAATTTATTCACTTCCCATAAATATGTAATTTAAGATATCTAAATGTGTAATTATGTAGATAAACTCACACGATGTGAAATAAATTTTATTTTTGAAGAGTAAAAAATTAATTAAATCTTAAGTAATTTTTTTCAAAGTTCAGCAAATACTATTAATAATTCTTAAAATAAATATTTTTATATGAATGTTTATAAAACTGAATAACATAACATTTTCAAAAAATACTACATAGATTTCAAAAACTTATCCTCAAGAACTTTCATTTAAAACTATTAGTGGCATAATTACTTATTTTGATTTCCCTTACCTATCTCTATGCATATTCTTTAGGATTTTGCAAGTATTTTAGTTATAATAGCAGCAAATGTAATAAAAAAAAATATTATATCATTAGAAAAACATGCAATTATATAAAAGTAAAACTCTTATTTTTTAACTAAATTAAAATCAAAATAAATGTATAATTGGGAATTTCCTACTAAGTCTTTGGATGATAAATTCCTTTTTTCTTTTTCTGAGTTTTTTTACATGAAATTCTGTCTAATATATATATAAATGAAATACAGCTTGGGGTCCTCATCTTTTTGACTTTCAGTAATCTTTAAGCACTCGTAAATCATCTCTGAATTCACAGTATTGAACATATTGTTGATAATTTTTATTCTTGCACAAGGTGATGTGCATTCTGTAATCATTATAGTCTGGCACGTTTTTCTAAGATGATTCGTTTTTGTAATTGAATTGAGGTTAATTTGCAATCAGCAAGCATGGAGTCTGATATTTTAGATACTTCTTTAGATGATACAGACAATCCAGAAGTGAGAACTCCTATTGTTTTTTTATCTATTCTTTCATGGTTTCCTTTCTCTAAAATGGTCACTTTTGTAACATTCGACTTTTTTTAGTGTTTCACAAAGTTTTTCCCAAGTTATCTCTGTGTAGAGAGAAATCTCAGAAAACTAATGCAATCTGATTATCTCTTGAAGCTAAAAAACAATAATAAAACTAATCATTCTTAGCTTTTACATAACATTATAATAATTGTCCTGTTTTTATCACTTTTTAAGGAATTTAGCAAACAAGTTTAGGTCATTTAACAAGTACACATATCAACTGGCATTAAATATGCTTAAAAATAATTATAGTGTTCTTCAAAAACATTTTAATTAAAATTATTTAATAAAACAAGTTTAATATTGAACTTAATAATTATATGCTTTTCAAAAACATAATTAATCAAATAATTTAATTAAATCTCAATTTTTAATATTTCTTAATTAAATTTGTTTAAAAAATAAGAAAAATTTAATCACAAAAAAAAATATGATTGAAATTTTATTTAAAGTTTGGAATTGACTTGAACTTTTATATTATTTAAACCAATGTTAGAAAATTAAACTTTTACATCATACAAAAATATAGGCATAAATAATTTAATATGGCTATGTGTGTAAATGTGTACTAAAATAATAAATTTTCAAATTACTATAAAGCTATGCTCATGATCAAAAATAAACTATACCACTGATCTCTCTGACTAACTCTATACTCTTCTTTACTTTTTCTCTGCCTGACTTTGGCACCTTGCCATTAATACCAATGAAGACTCAATTTCAATATATATAATCTGTATATTTTTTATCTTCATAAAGTTAATAATTATCTGTTTAATACATGATAATTATGTTTCGACTTTATGAGATTTTAATAACTTTTTAACAACAAATTGCTCAAGAAAAAATTTGTTGATGGCAAAAAAAAATGGCAACCATAAAGCATCTTCTGTTTAAATTGTTCATATAACATTTTGTTAATTTTTGTTATAAAATCAATTTTAAGATTGTAAAAAAGTTTTAATTATTTAAAGTTATGTTTTATTAAAAGCTAGATGAAGACATATTATTTATTTATTCTAAAATATTTTTATATTTTCCAGACCAAAATAAAGTCTTTTGTATTTGATTATTTCTTTACATTTCTTTTTCTTTAAGATGTTGTTTGTCTTTTTTGAAAAGTTAAAACTATTTTTTTAGACTAATTTTGTTTATTGAATTCATTTCTTAAAGAAAATTAGAAAGAGAAATTTGAAGAAGAAAATAAGATGTAAATCATTTTAAAAATACCAACAAGAAAAAAATCTGAAAAACATAAGATAATGTGTTGATTTTAAATATATTTTATAAACTTGTGAAGATAAATTGGACTTATCTGAGTTTAAAGGAAAAGCATTTTGATATATAATTAAGTGATGGGATTGTTTTTAAAACTTGTCTAAATTTGAAGTCTCAAGACTGGACTATGTTAATTGAAATTGAGTTAATCAGATAGAATTAAAACAAATAGTCAGTATAAAGACTGATGAGGATTAAATAAAGACTGATGAGGGTTAAAAATCACTATAAAAATGTCATGACTTTAATATTCCATTGTTTAGCAAAGAAATCAGCCTTAAGCAAGCAGGTTTACCGTGCTCAATCAAAAAGCCAAATAGACAAACAAAACAATGTGGGCACATTTTCCAATCTTATGAGAGGATTTATGTCAGGCAACAAACAAAAACCAATCTATCAAGTCCATATACTTACAGCTGTGAATCATTTATTTGTATTTATGCATTACTTCTAGAATTATATGTTTAACATTATGTAATTTCACATATATCTTATATATTATATTGCAAACATTATTTTTTACAATATTTTATCATCTTCCAAAATAATAAAGCTTTACTTTATATAGTTTAAATTATCAAACATTGTCCTTAGAAGTGATAAAAATAATATTCATTTCACTCACACTCTTTCTAATCATTTGCCACAATAGTAATGAATTCCTACATGATATTTTAGAATAATGAATAAGAAATTAATATTTTTGATAACATCTCTCAAACAATCTAAGAATTTTACTATTAGTAATAGCCTAGTATTTTTTCCTAGATACAATGTTATATAAGATCATATCATAAAAAACAAGCTGTCTCAATGCAAAATATGGTCTTATTTTATAGTTGGAAAGATATTTCATACATATATATATTCAAATCATATTTCATACATATATATATTCAAATCATTCTTTCAAATATTAAGCTGTTTGAGCAATATCTTCTGTAAATGAATATAAAGTCTGAGCCTGAAACACCCAAACACAGAAGTATAATTTCTGAGTCTTATGCTGCAAATGATGTTATATATTGAAATTCAGAGCTATTCAAACAAAGAGAGTGAAATTAAATTAGCAATGATCTTAAATTGCTAGCAGACAAACATGTTAACTTATATATACAAAAGACGACTAGAACATGAGTGATTTTTAAACTTTACTACCTCAGAAATAAATATATAAGAAAGTATTATAAATCATAACATGAGCTGAAAAGTAAATATAAAATATTCAAATCACACTTCCAAAGGTTAAGATATTTCAGCAATGCCTTCAGTGAATAAATATAGTCTGAATCTCAAGCAGCCAAACTCAAAAAGATAATTTCTTGAGTCTTATGCTGCAAATGATGTTATATATTGAAATTCAGACCTATTCAAACAAAGAGCATGAAATTAATTTAGCAACAATCTTAAATTGTTAGTAAACTAACTTGTTTAACTTACAATTTTCTTGAATGTTTGTGAAAATTGGGTCTTAGTTGTATTTATATAATGGATTACTGTCATCATCTAATATGAGTAATGAGTGTGTTTTTGAAAAATTTTACTTAAATACTCCAAATACATTCAACTGTTAGTAAGAGCAGACAGGTTAATGCCATGAACAACATTTCAAGAGGTATTATTTTCCCATTCTTTAGCTGTTTCTGGTCTGACTAGTGACAGTACTAGCATGGGAATCAAACTGGACCCTTAGGTTCTTGAGCATTGAATTTTTAAGATCATTTTCAAACTGATGATTAGAAGATAATAAACAGATGTGTCTAAGGTAGCATAGCATGTATGTACCAATGAACATATGTTCAATTGGGAAAACACAAAAATATTGGATAAAGAAGAAAAGGTAAAAAAGAAAATTTGAAGAAGCTGCTCACATGACAATTGCAAACAATCCCATAAGGCAATCTAGTGTAACTATACATAATATATGGAAACCACTAATCAGCTTTGCTCTTAAAAAAAAGTGAAGAAATCAGGAGGAACCACATAGATAAGTATATGAAATATCTACAGACTGCTGCCTTTGGCCAAAAAGCTCAGTTGGCTAGAGCATTATCTTAAAATTCAGTATTCAAGAATCTAAGAGTCCAGGTTCGATTTTTATGCTAATACTGTCACTGGCCAGAATAATACCTGTTGAAACTTTGTGCATATACTAACTTGTGTGCCATTACTAACAATTGAATATATTTGAAATATTTAAAGAAAGTCAATTTTTTTATAAAACATTCAATATTCATATTAGATTATGGAAATAGTCCAATATATAAATACAATTGCTTAACTTATATATACATATAATATTTACATACAAGTAGAATGTATATACTTAACATAGATAGATAGATAGATAGATAGATAGATAGATAGATAGATAGATAGATAGATAGATAGATAGATAGATAGATAGATAGATAGATGGATGGATGGATGGATGGATGGATGGATGGATGGATGGATGGATGGATGGATGGATGGATGGATGGATGGATGGATGGATGGATGGATGGATGGATGGATGGATGGATGGATGGATGGATGGATGGATGGATGGATGGATGGATGGATGGATGGATAGATAGATAGATAGATAGATAGATAGATAGATAGATAGATAGATAGATAGATAGATAGATAGATAGATAGATAGATAGATAGATAGATAGATAATAGATAGATAGATAGATAGATAGATAGATAGATAGATAGATAGATAGATAGATAGATAGATAGATAGATAGATAGATAGATAGATAGATAGATAGATAGATAGATAGATAGATAGATAGATAGATAGATAGATAGATAGATAGATAGATAGATAGATAGATAGATAGATAGATAGACTTAAGTATATTCCAAATAACAGTAAATGACATAATATAAATAAAAAATCATAGAGAAATATTTTTGATTATTTTCATAATCATTATCATCTACTACTAACCAGAAACACATGTTGATTTAAATATCCCATAATTCATTAATCTTAACATTTGCTGTCTATCTATTTATTATCATATTTTTATATCTACTAATAAAAATTGCCTCCTTAAATTTTCTTTTTTCATTATCTCTCTCTTGACCTAAAATTTCTACCTTTTTTATATCAAAATCAAATTCCAAATTATAAATTCCAAATTTAAAATTACAATTCCTATCATGAACATAAAAAACAGATTCAGTATATAATTTCACTTCATTATTTCCATCGCTATATATCAACATTTTTCAAAACTCTTTTATACAACAATTTTTCATTATCTCTATCTTGACCTAAAATTTCTATCTTTTTTATATCAAAATCAAATTTAAAATTACAATTCCTATAATGAACATAAACAACAGATTCAGTATATACCTTCACTTTATTATTTCAATCACTATATATCTGAACATTTTTCAAAACTCTTTTATACAACAATTTATACTATTTAAAGAGCATAAATTGTTGTATAAAAAGGTTTGAAAAATGTTCAGATATCATCATTATCAACCCACTGCAAGATGGTCTCTCCAAGTTTAATCCATCTTCTTCAATCTTTAGCTTCTCTACATCATCCCTGCACACATTCTTATTTCATCCATCCATCTCACATGTAATCTCTTTCTGGGTCTTCTACAACCTCTTGGAATTCACTTTAAGATTTCAATTGTCCATCTATTATCATCTCTTGTAGCAATATGTCCATCCCAACTATAGTTTAGTCTTTTAAATTTTTCAATGAAGTCAGTAACACCTGTTTGTTCTCTTACCCATATGTTGCATTTTTGATCTTTTCTTGTTACTCCCAACATGCATCTCTCCATACTTCTTTTAGTGGACTGAAGTCTCTGTATTGCTCTTCTATTAAGTGTCCAAAACAAAGATCCATAAGTAAGAACTGATAAAACATATTTATTTAAAAACCTTTCTTTTCAAACACATAGGCATATTTCCTTTTAGTATCAAGTTATTTCTACCAAAAGCACTTCAACCAAGTTTAATTCTATGATTAATTTTATCCATTATGTTTCGATCTGTATTAATAATTTGATCAAGGTATTTGTAAACTGTTAACTTCTTCTAACTCATCATAATCAATCTTTATTTTCATATTTTGAGAAAATCTATTAAACATTACTTTAATCTTTTTAACATTTATCTTTAGTTCCACTTTCCTACTTTTATCTGATAACTCCTGCAACATTTCCTGCAGCTCTAAAGCATTATTTGCAAAAACAACTACATCATCTGCAAAATCTAAATGACTTAAATAATTTCCATTTACTTTCACTCCTTTAGCTTCTGATTTTAATCCACAAAATACTTCTTGCAGTACTGTTGTAAAACGTTTTGGAGATATGGAATCACCCTGTCTTACACTCTTCTCAATGTTGACTTTCCTAGTATCATTATGTAATCTAATTGTTCCTGTTATATTTTTACAAATATACTTTAAAATATGACAATATCCTGGATCTATACCTTGATGATCCAATGCTTTAATCACTGAAGAAATGTTCATAGAATGAAATGCCTTTTCATAATCTACAAATCCAAAGCATAATGGCAATTCATATTCATTTGTCCTTTCTATAACTTCTTTCAATACCTGAATATGATCTATTGTACTAAAACAACTTTTAAATCCAGCTTGTTCTCTTGGTTGGTGGAAATCCAATGTTCTCTGTAGATGAGTTGTAATTAACTTGGTAAAAAATTTGTATAAAACTGATAATAGGCTGATAGTCTGTAATTTCTAATACCTTCCTTATCACCTTTTTAAAATATTAATATTAATACTGCATTCTCCAATTATCTGGTACATTTTTATCATTTAGAGATTTGATATATAACTTTGCTAAAAAAATCTATTTCTTCACCTGCTTCTTTTAATATATCAATTATAATTTCATCATTATCTGGAGCCTTTCTTTTCTTCATACATTTAATTGCATGTCTCACTTCTTCATTTAAAATTCAGCAATTCAGAAGATGCAATAGATATAGGAGGTACTTGTTCTTTATTACTATATAATTCTTGATAAAAGTCTTCTACCCATTTCATGATGTCATCTCTCTTTTTAGTAATAATTCCATCTTTTTTTATTGCAGATATAAATTTCCTACCAATACCAAAATGTTGTTTTACACTCTTGAGATTTTTATTTTCTTTTACAACTTTCCTTGCTAGTTTACATTTATACTTTTTTATATCATATTCAACTCTTTTCCACACCATTTTACAAAATTCGAGATATTCAATCTTTTTAATGTATCATTTTTGTATATCTTCATATTCCTTATTTTCTTCATAAATTCTGTAGTTTCAGTAGAAATTTTATTGGTCAATTGCTGCTTTTGTCTACCAGCTCTCTTTGTTTCAGTTTTTAAAAGTATATCAGTTATTTTCATCCTAATTTCATTCAAATCTGAATCATGTTTAAAATCTACTAATACTTGAAATCAATTTGTAAGTTCTAATTTAAATTTATTAGAGTGTTTCTGACAATTAGGAATATCAACTATAAATAATATTTTTCTTAATAATTTTTGTTTCTCTAGTTTTGCATTTACACATATTTTACATCTTACCAATTGATGATCACTTCCTGTGTTAAATTTATTATGAACATTACAATATTAAAATATGTATTTTCTGTTAATAAAAATATAATCTAATTCTGCTGTATCTTCATTTGGATGCTTCCATGTCCATTTCCTTTTAATATTTTTTTTATCTCAAAAAAAGAATTCATAATATAAAGTTTTTCTTTTTCTGTAAACTCCACAAGTCTATGTCCTCTCTCATTTTTATTACCATAAACAAAATTACCTACAGCACTTTCATCTTTCATTTGTTTACCAATTCTAGCATTAAAGTCTTTTATAATAATTTTAAAATGTTGTTTACTCTGTTCAAAAACCTTTTGTACATCCATATAAAAATCTTCTATTACTTCATTACTATGAGAACTTGTTGGAGCATAAACCTGAATTATCTGCATTTTGTATCTGCTATTAAGTCATATAACTAATCTTGCTACTCTGTCTGATACACCATCATTCTCCACAATGTTGTTCTTCCTTTCTATTTATAATGAATCCTACTCCACTTGTATTTCCAATATTTGTGCCTTTATAATAGAGTACATGTCCACTTTTTAAATCAATTGTCTCTTCCCCTTTTCTTCTAACTTCACAAAGTCCAATAATGTTCCATTTAATATAAGACTTGCAATCTTCCTTCACTTGAAAGTGATCTGCATTTGTAGGTACATAATAAAAAATTATCATTAAATGGCAACCTGGGTCTGCAATCAGAGGATTCTTAGCACCCTCCACCTTTGGCCACAAACTGCTGACTTGGTTGGTAACTTTACAGCCTCCTGGAAATAAGAGTCATGACTTATTTTTCTCTGTCATAATTGTATATATTGGAAAAATATTTATCATTCACACAAACATTCATTCTGCCTTATCAGGCAACTGAGAAAAAAGACTGTGGTGTTTCTTGATCTTAAACCCAGAAGTAAAAAGCCAATAAACTCTCCATGCTGGCTAATGTGTGTTGGTGAGCAGCTCATCCTTGTTCATATACTAACTGAATAATCACGTAGTAATAACAGCTGCAATGACAAGAACATATGGAGTGGACATTAGGAATTTGCCCTGCATGGTTACTTTAAGGCCTCTGAAACAAATCAAAGGTCTCCTTTCAGTTAATAGCAAACTCTTTTCTGCAGTCATGTTCAGATATATCATGATGGAAATAATGAAGTGAAGTTATATACTGAATCTGTTTTTTATGATCATAATAGGAATTGTAATTTTAAATTGGATTTTGACATAAAAAAGATAAAAAATTTAGGTCAAAAGAGAGATAATGAAAAAAGAAAAATTAAGAAGGCAATTTTTATTACTAATATAAAACTGCAATAATAAATAGAAAGTCAGCAAATATTAAGATTAATGAATTATGGGATATTTAAATCACATGTGTTTCCGGTTAGTAGTAGATGATTCCATTTTGAACTTGAGGTGATAATGATTATGAATATAATCAAAAATATTTTTCTATGATTTTTTATTTATATTATAAGTTGTTTATCATTATTTAGAATATACTTAAGTTTTGTTATTGTACTTTTAATATTAGCGGACATTTTAGTTTATATATATATAAGAAAAACAATGCATAATGCTAGCTAAACTCAATATAATATATTTGAAATGATCCAAAGGCATATTATTCCAGTCACACTCTCCCTTTAAATAAAGCTCAAATTTTAGCACTAGACTGAAAAGGAAATTCTTTTCAGTGTTATGTGTAATGATCTAATATATATTAAAACTCAAGCTAATTTAAATGAGAAATATGAAACGAAAAAAGCAAAAATCTTAAATTACAAATAAACAAACATAAATTATACAATAGTCATTTTTACTTCCCAAACTCAAATATAAAAAAGGAACAATGCATAATGCTAAGTGAACTCAATATGAAATATTTGAAATGCCCCATATTAGATCATTGCACATATTATTGAAGAGGATTTTCTTTTCAGTGTTGTGCTAACTTTTGAGCATTCTTTATTTAAAGGCAAAGTGTGACTGGAATAATATAGCTATGGGGTATTTCAAATATTTTATACTGAGTTTAGTTAGCATTATGCATTGTTTCTTTTTCTTATATTTGACTTTGGGGAGTAAAAGTGACTATTGTATAGTCTAAGAATATTTAAAATATTTGCAATTTATGATCTTGCTTTCTTAGTTTCATAATTCTCATTTAAATTAACTTGAGTTATACTATATATTAAATCATTCTATATATCATTAAACAGGATTTCCTTTTCAGAGAAGTGCTAAAATTTGAGCTTTTTTAATTTAAAAGAGTAGACAGAAATAATATAGCTATAGGGCATTTCAAATACTATTATATATATATTGTACCAGTCAAAAAACCCACCAAAAGAACTGCAAGTCGGATCCAAACTCAGCCGGTTCAAACTAATTCAAAACCAACTCACCAGCTCCGATTAGTAGAAATCAACAGCACAGTACTATGCACCAAGAAACTAGCTCAACAGTTGGTGAGGATCAGAGACCCCTGAACTGACATTAATATCTGATAATAAACTGACTAAAATAATTTTAAATCGAATCATATGTATATGTTCAGGTTGCCAACACAGACAGCGAGTATTAACATTAAAATAATTATAAAAGAATTAAGAACAAAGAAACCAAGTGTGTTTAGAAAATATTTAATAATAATAATTTGTTTTGTTTGAATAAAATAATGATTATATTAATCACCTCTAGCCTTTAATATAGTTTAGAATTATAATAAGAGTGGCGGCCCTTATTATATGCCAATGAATATTACACAATATTGGAATTCTATGTCTATGCCCCCAACAAGAAAATAAAAGGCAGATAAAGGTATTCGTTAGTAAAGGAAATTATTACTCTAATTTTATACGAAAGAATGTGATATTTATTTTCACATTCGCAAATCCATTCATGAAAAGCAAAATACATATTTTAGGGCATAACTTTAATCTTTATTGGGAAACTTATTTACTGAGAATTTGTTGGACTTTAATTTAAATCACTTCATCATGAATTACAAGCATCAGAGTGGGCTTTACCGGAACAAAGAGGCAACAGTGCTGATGAATTATGAGCTATAAAGTGAAATTGAAAGACGATAGCTAGTCAATAATTGAAGTCCTATGGTGGCTTGCATCTGACAAGTCTTATGCCCTTTGACTAATATGAACAAGAGAGGAAGTGCTTTCTTTCTCGATAATTTAAAATAACAGAAATATTATCACCGACCAGCCTAACGGAGCGGAAGATTGCCCTACATCAGCAACATTGAAGATGATGACTTACTAGTCACCATTTGAGAACTAAAACCCAATTATAGAATGCTCTACATGATGACTTGATCAAATGAATTAAAGTCAAATGAGCTTTTAAGTAAAACTATTTCAAAGCATTTACAAAATTATATTAGTTAGGCCCTAAACATTGTGCCCCTCCTGAATCTAAATAGCAATTAACTAAAATTTGAATTAGAGTATATTTAGTTGATTCCTCTATCGACCCTTTTGCAAAAATATTTTAACATTACATATATGAATAAATACATATTGGTAAACACAAGAAAATAGCTGGGGCATAGATTGGAAATGGAGCTAATAATTTCTTATTAGCCAATTATGAAAATAGTAAACATGTAATAATTTCTTTTGACTCGATGATTGATAGAACTTATAAATTTAGTTCTAACGGGCAAGAACTACTATTAGAATTAATATTATATTATTTGCATAAGGCAAAGGAAATGAAGGAGATCATCGAGTCGAAGGATTATTGGCATATAATTACAAATAACAACATTAATAAAATACTTAATAAATATATATAATAAAATGAATGAACCACCATCATGAGGAAGGAAAGTTAAATTTAAAGACTAGAAGTTGAGAGAATTACAATATAAATTTACAGTAACATGAATAAAAGGTTTTATAAAGATTATTACATTAAAGAATAGAAGAGCTCTAAAAGGGAGTGTAAAGTAAAGTTCGAAACTGGCCAGAAAGTTTAAGGTTCATTATGAAAACATATTACCCATTTTTTCTTGGGCTGGTTCTTAGTTTACATGTCCGGGTTGGTAAAAACATAGGCATGCATTTAGTTGATTACTTGAACAGCATTTTAATGGCTTTTCATAATTTTAGCAGCATGGTTGGTCCAGAAAAGATTCAGCAGCTCCATTGAAAATTTTCAGGGGACTTCAGGAACCAATAGCCAGATTCCTGACATTTAGCCCCTTACCATGATCAAAACACTATTTAAGATGCACAGAGTTTACTGTACTTCTCTACAACAAAGATGGTTTTTTTTCTCCAAACTTTTCAGAGCTATATATACTGTCTTCTGATGCCTTCAGGCTAGGGCTTCTTTCATTATCAATGTTTTTAGATTTACTGGTTGTTTTTAGATACATTCCTTCGATAAGGCTTCCAAACTTATTAACTTGAATTCATTTTCTAATTAGAAAATGAATTCTTAAAATCAAAAAATGATTTTAATTAGGAAATCCTTATCTTTTTTTCTAATTAATAAAACTTTAACTGTTGTTTTTGGAAAGGGAAAATCTGAAAGCTTATCGAAAGAATGTAGCTTTTAATCATTAAAACTTTAACAAATTATTTAAAAGTAAAAAACAAATAGTCCCAATGCAATGAAACTTTCGAACAATTATATATATTTAAATATTTACAAATATATATGCACAATCCACGCAGTTGTAATATATATAAATTCATGAATAATTTTATCATGAATTTATTAATAGAATTGATCAATTTAAATCTGAAATAATTAATTTTAATATGCATTTATAAAATAAGTTTTCTTTATGGAAATTAGCATGGATTGAATGTATAAAACCCCATTGCATCGGAAATTTAAGGTTAGTACTAGGGTTTGAAGTGGGCTTATGGCTAGATGTCATGAAGCTAGGATCGAACTCAGATCCGATTGCTTCAATATATATATATATATAATTAAAATTACCCCAAATCCAAAATTCATCGAGACCAGCAAAAAAATAATATTAAAACACACCCAAAGGTTTCACTGCTACAAGCAGACTTCCCAAGTGTAAAAAACTACACAATATATATATATATATATATATATATATATATATATCAAATAATACCCACAAATCCATTCACTTCCCATCCACCTTTAATATTAAAAGAACTCTTAAATAAGTTAAAAAGAATTGTTTATATGTAAAGTTATTTGTCAGATATGTTGATGATTGTTTATTTGTAGTTGAGAATGATAAATTGAAGGAATTTGTAAAAATTAACTTATTTAAGAATTCTTTTAATATTAGGGGTTGATGGGAAGTGAATGGATTTGTGGGTATTGTTTAATATTATATATATTGTATAGTGTTTGTAGTTTTTTACACTTGAGAAGTCTGCTTGTAGCAGTGAAACCTTTGGTTGTGTTTTAATATTATTTTTTTGCTGGTCTGGTTGAATTTGGATTTGGGGTAATTTTAATTATATATTGACTAGTTTAGCTTTATGCTTGTAATATATATATATATATATATATATATATATATACATACTACAAGCATACCTAAATAAAAGGGTACTATATATATATATATATATATATATAGAGTACCCTTTTATTTAGGTCAGAATGGATTATTTCTACCAATGTATTGGAAAATTTTAAATTTTAAAGTTAAGTAGGAGATGATGTATGTTATGTATTGTCGATCTTTGAGTAATTTAGTTAAGGCAAGTAAAATAATTGATGTATAATATTGTGTTGGTATTTGTAAGAAAGTAGTTAGCTGAAAATCATTATAAGATTGTATAGTTGGGAGAACTGGCCAGAATAAATATTGATTTAATAAGTCTTATAGATAAGTTATTAAGGTAAATTTTAAAAGGAATACTTTAAAGTTAAACGAATAGATTATTTAATAATAATAATTGTATTTAATGGTTATATGTTAAATTATTTAATTAAAAATAATAATGTAGGGAGAAAAGTGTATTTTTGATCTTATAATGTTAAAATAATTATTTTAATATTGTGATATAATAATGATTGATATAATATTTTATAAATTAAATTTATTTTAGTTTCCTTTAAATTAGTAGCATCTCATTTAATGTTATAAATCACGTGACACACACCTGTGTTTGAAAGTAAAATAATATTATCTGTTATAAATGTTAAATTGGATTTTTAAAGTGAATATAATAAATAAAATTAGATTTATGTTTTGTGTTGAAAATAAATACGTTAGTGTTATGTATTGGGTTACGAGACGTCACAAAGGCTAGCTGTGGGATGAACATTTTCTCAGTCATGGACTTTGAGTAATGGCATCAACACATTTTGTTGGACTTACTAAATTTAACTGCTGTAACGAAGGTATTTACAGCCTCATTGTAAATATAATTTAAGTATTGTAGAAATAAATGTTAAAGTGTAAACAAGCAAGTAGTATTCATATTTAAATAAATGTAAACATAACAGTTAGGTTTAAAATAAAGGTAAAAATGGTAATAAATATTAAAATATGATTTTTAAAAGTTATTTTGAAGTACTTATTGAGTGTAAATAAAATGTGAAAATTAATTATGAATTGAATAATATAATAAAAATAAATATTTAATAAATTATTATTAGTTTTAACTTTTACTGGCATTCTAATTCCCAGGATTGTGAAGCAAGCATTGTTGAAATTGACCAATGAAAATGTATATTTTGGACAGCTATAAAAGAGCTGTGCAGGAATTCCAGGGTCACTGTTATCCTATTATACCATGATACCATCGTCAGGGTTTCTACAACCTCGGTAAGTTAATTAATAGCTTAATAGTCAATTTTATCTTTTTTTTTTTAATTCTAAAAGTACAGTAATTTGTTATTATAAGATCGTGATATGGAAACAAGTGGCTAAAATTAAATTATTCCTTGCTAGCTGATCTATTTTTATTCAATTTACCATCAACTTAGACATGGAGGAGTCATCAGTAAACTTAAATTTATGTAGGAAAATATCAAATTATTATTGTTTTACTAGGCACATAATTTTGCCTATGTGGAGCATTCATAATAGTCAATTTAATAGACAGAACTTTGTGGAAAAGATATGCTCGTCAGAGAGGGAAAGGAAAATATGAAATTTTTATTCTGAAAGCTATTAATAGAATAGTTTTTTTAAAAAAAACTGTTAATGTGAAATAACCATTATTTAAGACGTTAAAATATTTCTTTGTAAAGAAATATTAAAATTGATTTTTGAAAAATATAAGTTTTAAAAAAGTTTAAAAAAATGAAGATTATTAGTAAAATAATTGATATTACATTGGGAAAGTATTTAAAATAATAGTGTATTATATGCAGGGCATACAGAATATATTTGGAAAAATATTTATAAGAATATTTAAAACTACAAGAATACATACTATCAAATGCTGTGTTGTACTCAAGAACATTGACCTTTAGGAAATTTTACTGAAAGAAGTGAAGTTTTTTAGAAAAGATATGTCATAATAGAGGATTTAAAAATGCATTTAATAATTACTGACGGAAATAAAAGAAGCACCTGAACTAATTGTATGGCAATAGGAGATTTCACAAATCAACTTACTTTTGTTTGTTTTCTTTATTCTTAAAAGAATCGTCGGACATGTCGTAAAAGGTAAATTATCGGAGCATGTATTGTTTTGTTTGTGTTAAAGGAAGATGTTTTTGTCAATAAATGCTGCAAGATGAGAAGGACATCATAAAGAACTTTATTGGAGTTTTTTGTAAATATGAACTTTAAATACTTATTCTTTACTAACTTTTCATACTGTTTAAAAGTAAAAAAAAAGGATAGGAACATAAAAACACTAAATTATTTACTAACGTAGTGATTAGTTATTATAAATAAAAAAAATCTTAATAATTTTTTTAAAAAAATTTAATATTTTAAAGTATGATGATGTGGAATGAATGATATTTAAATAATGTTTTATTTAGTTCGTGATCCAGAGATATTAATGGAGTAATCCACAAGGAATACATATTATTAATAGTAACAATTATAAAAGTATTGATCATTTCACTATGTATTTATTTATTGTATATTTTAGTGTGGATGTGTGAAATGATTATAAAAAAACACAATACATACACATGGTTTATAACTTGTTTATTCATGTTAAAGAATATGCATACTTTTAATAATATTATAAGTACGTTTTAATATAAGGGAAATATAAGTATATGATTCTATTATAACGGAATTTGCTGTTTATTTTAAGTGATCAAAATAATAAACCGGAATATCGATACTGATTGTTTGTATTTATATGTAAAGTTACTAAGGGATAAAATAATCTTTTCTTATCGATTGGTTAGATAGTTATTTTAGACATGAATTTATTTATTATTATAAGAATGTAAGAATAGATTTAGCGATGTAAGCTTGGTATTAAGTTAAATAGAACCAAGATAATGTAGGATTTGTTTATATCGGAATAAGTATAGACGATAGAGATTATTGTGCAAGTATAGATAACTTAGCTCTATAACTTGTATTTGTTCATGGTAGTGTTATTTTTGTATGTTGAAGTTGTAATGTTCCATAGAGCTGAATAGATAGCTTGTACATTATGTTTATTGGTAAAAGTGATGAACTAAAATAGTCACACCTTATTTGTGATACACTGTGACCATGACGGTAATTTAATAGAAGTGCTATTAAATTAAAATCTGATTTATTCCGTATACCTACATGTATTTACTATCAATATTGCTTGAATGGTATCGTAAAGGCTAGTATTTTAAAATATGAAATGATGAATAAGTTTAAAATGCAGAATTGTTGTTAAAAAAGATAAGATGGGTTATATTGTTTAAAAGTAAAGATATGAGTGAGGGTAAAGAATACAAGATTGTAACTTGTTAATAAGGAATCATAAACTTTTTATGTTGGGATTCATTATTATTTATTACAAATAAATAAATGATAAATAAAATGTGTTCTATAAAAAATATTATTTAATCATTAAATTTTAAAGAAATTCAATGTTAATGCATATTTTTTTACAAGTAAAAGAAATATACATAAATCATATTTGAAGAATGCAAGTGATCATAATTTTATATTATTATTATTTTATAATAATACACATCAATGCTTACAATTATTTGACATTACATTGAGTAATAATAAGCAGTTTAGGTTAATAGGTATATTATTAATTAAGGTTATTCAAACTATGAGTAAGTTAAAAATAATTATAGGGTATAGTAAAAGTGTTTTTAAAAAAACTAAATCATAAAATATAAATTCAAAGTGAATTAATAATTTAGATATACTTTTGTAATGTAATAATTGAAAGAAAATTAATGGAGGCCATAAAGATGTTATGGTAATATTTCAATAATAAGAATTTGATAAAGCAAATTTTTTGTATCTAATATTTTTATGTAATTCATTTTTTTGTAAAATTAACTAAAAGAGAGTAAGACAAAGTGCATGCAGATTGTACATACTGTATATAATTTACTGTTAAAGCTTATTAATAAATTTGTTAGGTTTTTGTTATAAATCTTGGTGTCGACTCAATTTTTACACATCACAATTACATAATCACAGATAATTATAATGAAGACATAGTATTTGCACATCATAAATAAAATTGTTATTTAAGAATTATAATGTTTTATTTGATATATTTTATTTAAAAAGTTTCATTTATTGTAATATTCTGATGGTCATGGAAAAATTACCAAAGATTTACATTAAATTATATTAATAATGATTGCCACATATTCTCATATTATACTATCATATCATACATGTTTACTTAAGATGCCATATGGATAATAGAAATTTATATTATTGTTATTATTATGTGATATACATGAACAACATTATAAGTAAAAAGATATGAGAGTAAATTATAGATTAAAGATTAGTATTATCATTTTTATTATTATTATTATTATTATTATTATTATTATTATTATTATTATTATTATTATTATTATTATTATTATTATTAAATTGTAGTTAGGAATGATATTAAATCCCTTATTATACCTAATTACAAAAGTTATACTTAATTTAGAAGTAATTTAAGAGAACCTGAGATAATTTGAGTTAAATCAATTTTATGATGATAGTTAGATTAATTTATTAAGAGTCATTTATTTAATTAATTTTGGTTAAAGACATGAGAGTACTATAAATGTAGTATTTAAGTAATAGGAGTAGGAATAGTATTCTTATTCCATTAGGGTGATATCCAGTGGGATATTGGCTTAATGTATTCGCTCTGCCACTTGTAAACTCACTTCATAGTCTCATGATTTTATTAGATATTCATTTACTTAATTTTATAAAACAGAACTATATTATTATATATTAGTTAAGCTAATTTGATAATTTGATATTATTTAAAAATATAGTTATCGATGATTTAGATACATTTTAGATAAACATAGTTATTTATTTGAGCTAAATCAAATGATTATAATTACATATTTCCTGGAAGTGAGGCTACAATATATATATATATATATATATATATATATATATATACATATATATATATATATTATATGTATATATATATATATATATATATATATAATACAAATAACTTATAATATATTGTAACAGTATGGAGAAATAAGGGTACACCTGGGGTAATGGAAAATCATCATCATCAACACCAGTTAATGAACTAATTTAAATTTAAATATACAAATAATATGAATAAATATGAGAATGAGATATCAGCAAAATCAAAGACTAACTGTAAGTTCATTGGCATTACAGAAAAAGAAGAATCATTCATCATCATTGAATAATCAAAAAATACATCAACAATCAATCTTGTGATTGGATTTGAAAGTGGTCCACTACACATCAGGCTAATTATTAAGCCTTTTCCAATCATGTGGCAGATTATATAAACAATAATTTGGATGCACAAACTTAAGTGCTAATACATAAGAACCTAACAATTGAAAAATAATGCTGAGATACTAAAACATGCTAATAATTCCTAAGAATATAACAATTAAAAAATAATGCTAGCATACTAAAACATGCCAATCATCAACAATGCTCTCTGGTCATTTAGTACTATTAATGTACTGGTCAACTATAAACTTAATTTCTAATTAATAATATACAATTTAGTGAATGGACTTTAAATGATATTCCTTAGCACCATACAGCATTGCTGAAAAGTAATGAAATCATCAACAGCTGGATACCCATAACACCAAACCCAAAACTTCAATCCATATAACTGACTGTTATGCAAGAATTCAGTTCAGAGAGCAAGAGTTCTATAACTGGTACTTGCAGCAAAAGATAATCATTTACAATATGTTAAACTTATTCTATGATTAAATAAATTGACTGGAATAACTTATTGAAATATAAATTTATTAATAACAGTAATATTAAATTAATGTCTGCTAATTACACTATAAATATAAATTCAGCAATGTGGTTTTGATTACAATACAAAAATAATGAAATATGTTTTTACATTATAATATGCATAAATCTTAATAGGTTTACATAAAATATACCTGTACATAAGCACTCAGATATGCTGTACAATAATTTAAAATTAACATCTTTGAATTGTCATAAACCAATAATAAAAATTATTTTTATAATACATAATAATTAATTTTAACATATGTGATTGAAGACTAATTTTAATATATATGGGTAGGAAACCATTAAAATGTGTGCATTAAAGTTATATTTTTTTAAAAAATAATAACGTTATTAAAGTTATATTTTTTTACAAGAAAATTAATTGTATGCTATATATATATATATATATATATATATATATATATATATATATATATATATATATATATATATATATAACAACACAAAACCAATACACACATAAATGCACATTACTATTATTTTCTTATGAATCAAAGTTATTAGTGCATTTTAAGTAAAAACTGTTTTATTTTTTTTAAAAAAAAAAAAACCTTTGTCTTTTTGTTTTTTTATTTACAGTGTGGATAGTTGAAAAGGTGCTTGAAAATCTGAGTTCAAATCCTCTATACTTACAATTAAGCTCCCAGGTTTGTGAAGAGTGCCTGGTTTTCAAATATTTACATATTTAAGCTTGTATCCTGTCCATCCCTCTTATATGTATTTAATGGATACTGTCCTATACATGAGGGGTCAGAGTGACTTCAGGTCAACATGGGCATGGCAATAATATTAGCATCAGCATGGGATTTGAGTTTTCATCATCAGATTTTCAATGATATGGATGGCTGAAAAGTTGGAGGTTGCAATAGATTGAAGCCTGTCTATTAAAGTATGAAGATTTGCTATCTTAATATAAACTGAGCATTGATTATATATATGTGTGGGAGATGATAATCTGGACCAACTGATGAGTGCTGGTTTAGCATGAAATATGTATATTGGTGATTATTAATCTTTTCTACATGTGTGTGGTCATGTGTATCGGTTGTATGAGATAGTGTGGATAGTTGAAGGGTGCTTGAAAATCTGAGTTCAAATCCTCTATACTTACAATAAAATTTCTGAGTTTATTTTTTTTAATAAAATAAAACTGTAAATGTTATTTATGAATACCAATGGGAACAAATCCATTTATTATTTCTTTACTTGTTTTATTTTCAGTTGAATAATTTAGTTAAAAATTATTTACCTTTAAAACTAGCTAACTTCTTCCATCAGTGGTCATTCTTCATAAAATAAATATCAATATGGACAATCTTTATATGACTAGCAGTAATTACTCATTTGTGCTTTTTTGTATATATATATATATATATATATATATATATATGTATATATATATATATATATATATATAGTATTATGCTATAGTTTATATATATATATATATATATATATATAAACTATAGCACAATACTTTTTTCAGTAAGCTGGCTATTTCCTGGAATCACATGGTAAACTAGCCTATTCTAAAACAGTAGACTGGCCTATTAACATTTTCATGAAAGATATAAATAAGATAACTGTTGGCACTAGCTACCTCCATTCAGTTTCTATAATTTGATAGATTTCTTGCATGCCAACTAGTAACCCATGTGCTATAAACCATATAAAAGCTGAACCTTACATCCATGTGAATTCAATCTCTACTATTGTGACATTATAGCAGCTCCACTTCATGCTTTTAGTCAGAACTTTATAATAATAATCCTATATAATGTTATAATCCCATTTTTCTTTTAAATCCACCTTTTTAAACTGTATTGTGGAATTTAAAACAATAATTATATAAATTCTTTTTTGAAAAAACATTAATAATCCCTTTTCAATTCACCTTAATTAAAACCAAATTTTTATTTAATCATTTTTAATCTTTTAAATAGCATCAGAGCATATTTTACTAAACTTATCAAAATATATTATACAAGTTTTAATATTAAAAACTTTCTCAATCTAATTAAAATAGTTAGTGGACTTTTATAATTATAGCATTATTTATTATAACATAAAAACAAGCTTGTTTTAGATTTTTTTAATATTTAAAATCAGAATAAAATATTAAATCAGTCTTTTTGAATATTTAATTTATAATAATTTTTTAAGATCAAAATTATTATTTGACTTTTAACTGTCATTCCACTGTAATATAATAACCATCTACAAAAAAACTTTATTTTTGTTTATTTTTATTTTTTCTTTATATATATATGCACACACTAGTACATTGTATGCCATGAGACAGATAACCATCTCATATCCTTCCTCATGATAAAAATAGTAATGCAACACCAACCTAACAATATTTTACATAACATCCATGTACAACCAAAACAAAGTTTGTATCCCAAACTATGTACTCATCCATTTTTAAGAGATTTGAAAGTCATCTGACAGCTCACAGAATACTGAGATAGATAAAAAATTTATCCACTGGACTATAAGTGCACATTGCAGCATGAACACCAAGAGAGCTACCTCAATTTAGACACAATAATTTACCACAACTCTTGATATGGAATAAAAATACAAACAACTTTGTAAATCCCTGCTACTTTGAGTCATAGAACAAAAAAAATACAAAACTATGCCTTGCTTTTTTTTCATAAAAATTTAGAGACTGGAATGATGGCAGAGATATGTTAACTGCACAATGATAAACAATATGAAATCAGAAAGTGGCTTGGAGCAATATTCTCAAGCTTATGACAAAAGCTTTCACCCAACATCAAAACTAAAAATGCAGCTAAATAAACTCCAACAGTAAAAAACCCAATCCCATCTCCCAAATCATAGATTTTCTGTTCAACTTTAAATATAAACTCCACAAATGTATATTAACCACTGTTTTATAAATTCACTATCATCTATACTCTTGTCACATCTCACAGTAATTTTTTTATATATTAATATTGCATAAAATGCATAATTTTTCTTTCTCAGATGAGTGGCAATTTTGTAACAATGGCCACAGGTACTTGATCAACATTGGTTTCACAGTTGGTTAGCCATTTTTAACAATTTAAAGAAATAGGAATGCACCTGGGGTGATGAAAAAATCATCATTATCAATCCCAGTCAATATAAAATTTAAAGATACAAATATAATATAATTAATATGATGAAAAGAATGAGCATGATTATAATGAATTGAATACATCAGTAAAAACAAAGACCAAATATAAGTTTACCAGAATTACAGATGAACAATAATCATTCATCATCATCAATAATCAAAAAAATAAAATCAACACAACTTGTTACTGGATTTGAAAGTGATCTACTATACACCAGTCTAATTATTAAGCCCTTGTGCAACTTGGGATAGATTATATAAACAATAATTTGGATGCACAAACTTAAGTGCCAATCCATACAAATATAACAATTAAAAAAATAAATATGGGATATTAAAACATGCTGATCATCATCAATGCCCTCTGGTCATATAGTACCATTAGAGTAGTGGACAACTATGAACTTAATTTCTAATTGATATTAAAATAAAATTTCATGCATGGACTTTAAAGAATATTCTCTAGTGTCATCCAGCATTACAGAAAAGTAATGGAATCATTATCAATTGGATGTGAGCAAGAGATAATACATTTCCAATATGTTAAACCTAAATAATTTCACTAGAATGATTTAATGAAATATAAATGTATTAATAACAATAAAATGAAATTAAAATCTTCTAAATACATTATAAATATAAATTCAGCATTCTAATTCTGATTAGAATGCAAAAAATAATAAAATATGCTATTATATTTTAGGATTAGATAATTTCACTAGAATGATTTAATGAAATATAAATTTATCAATAACAATAAAATTAAATTAAGATCTTCTAAATACATTATAAATATAAATTCAGCATTCTGATTTTGATTAGACTGCAAATATAATAAAATATACTATTACATTATAATTTACTTATATCTTAATAAGTTTACATAAAACACACTCATATATAAGCAATTATATATGTTGTATATAATAATTTAAAATTAATATTTTTAAATTGCCATAAACCAATAATAAAAATTATTTTTTATAATACATAATAATGAATTATAACATATATGTGGTTGATGCATGATTTTAATATATATATATATATATATATATATATATATATATATATATATATATATATATATATATATATATATATATATATATATATATATATATATATATATATATATATATATATGGCAAGAACTCATTCAAATGTCTGCACACACTGTCATTCATTAAAAAAATTAACATATTAAAGTTATATTTTTTTACAAGAAAATTAATTCCATGTTTTAAAATATACATAAAACCAATGCACACATACATGCATATTACTATTATCTGTTTATTAGTACATTTTAAGTAAAAGTTGCTGGGTTTTTTTTAATTATCATTAGATCTAATTTGGAAAGTTATTTTTAAAAAATCCTTTGACTTCTTTTTTCTTCATTTACAAAAAAAGATTCCCAAGCCTACTTTTTTTAATAAAATAAACGGGAAATGTTAATTATGAATAACAAGATGAACAAATCCATTTATTATTCCTTTACTAGTTTTGTTTTTAATTGAATAATTTAGTTAAAAATTATTTACCTTTAAAACCAGTGAACTTCTTTTGACATTGCTTGAAATTATTTTTCATGAAATAAATATCTGTATGGACAATCTTTATATGATTGGCAGTAATTATATATTTGTGCTTATTTGCATATTGATAAAACTGCATATGTATAAACTATAGCATGATATTTTTTTTCAGAAAGCTAGCTATTTCCTAGAATCTCTTGGTAAGCTGACATACTCTAAAATAGCAGACTGACCTATTGACACTTTTTGGAATAGGTATAAATCAGTAACCATTGACATTAATCAGTTCCACTCATTCTCTATAATTTAATAGACTTCATGGAGGCTGTTCAGTCCACACATGGGCTACAATTCACATAAAATCTGCATCTTGCCTCTGTGTGAATTCAGACTTTACTTTTGTGACATTAGCAGGAGCTTTACTTTTTATTTTCAGTTATAATAATAGTTTTATATAATGTTGTAATCCCTTTTTCTTTTAAATCCACCTTTTTATATTGTATAATTAAAAAAATTCTTTTTTTATCTTGAAAAAAAATATTAATGACTCTTCTCAATTCTCCTTAATTAAAACCAAATTTTTATTTAAAAGTTTTTTTTACTCCTTTAAACAATATCAGAGTATCTTACACTAAATTTTATCAAAATATATTATACAAGCTTTAATAAAAAAAAACTCTTAATCTAAATAATGGAATTTTATTATTATCAGGATTATCAATTGTAACATAAAAATGAGCTTGTTTTAGATTTTGTTTTAATTTTCAAAATCAGAATAAAATAGTAAATAGATATTTTTAAATGTTTAATTTATAATAATTTTTAAATTCAAAATTATTATTTAAGCCTTAACTATTATTCCTTTTGTAATACAATAACTACAAAAAATTTTGTTTGCTTTATTTCTACTTTTCCTTTCAACATTGTGTGTGTGTATATTATAACGGACACACATGCTGTTACATTATTCTATTATTATTAAGAAGTTCACAAATAAATATTTGTTTTAAAAAATTGAAAATTAAGTCATCTAAACTCATATATATATATATATAAAATCGCACAGATAAAAAAATTACTAAAAAAAAACTTTATTAAAAAAGAAAAAGTTTTAAAACTAAATTTAAAAAAAAAAACTTATATATTGCAACAGGGCAGGTATAATCAAACCCTGTTGTGATAATTAGACAAATATGTATTTGTATACTTATGTTATATATAGAGTAAGTTAAAAACAAACTCTTATGAAGCTTCAAAAATACCCTCAACCTCAGACCGTGGTTTCTGCCTCTAGCGTCATCAGTGAGGTGCTAGGGAATAAAAATACTAGAACTAGTCCAGCATTTTATCAATGCCTAACTATTGAGAAGAAAATCTGAAACTTTCAGACATTTAAATGTCCAAAAATCCAGCTATCTAACTCAAATAGCCGTATGTGACTGAACTAAGTTCAGATACACCATATATTAATAGCTCTAGTAATATAAAATAACGCATTATTAAAAAATATATATATATCTTATTACTAATGTATTATTAAAAATATATATTACTTTACTAACAAAATTAATATTTACAGTTTGATGTACAATCAACGGTCATTTGCGTGGTCGTATTGAATTTATTTAGTTATTTTAATTAAAAGGAACTCATAGAAGAGGTATGGGGTGTTATACACTTGCTCTGATTTTTTTCTCTCTTTTGCCAAACCCAGCTATACACATAGCTATGTATATGTGTGAGTGCATTTTTGAACCATTAAAAATGAAAAATTCACAAAATAAAAATAAAAAATATTTTGTTTAATAAACTTTTAAATATATACATATGAAGTCAACAAAAGAACTTTAAATATCAAGATGGAAGACTAATTTTGCAGAACAATGGAAGTAATTATTATAAAAATCGTGGAATGTCTAATACTAATTAAATATTAATTGGAAAGAAATAGGTGTAAAAAGCTTTTGTGGTGCATTTTAACAAAGGCATATGGAATGTGAATGGAAATATAATTAAAAAAAGAGTGAAAAGAAAGATAAGTTTGATAATTAAAGAAAAATTAAATTGATTATTTTAGTATAAGTTTGGAGGTAGAAGAAAGCAGACAGAATGTGATATACATTTTGATAAAATATGGTCAGGCTAGGATAGAGGCTTCAATGTGTGGAGGGTCCGAATCCTTTGCCCCCGAATGTATAGCAGCTGCCGATAGCGGAGAAGAACATCAAGCCCGGAGAATTCGCCTCAATAAGAAAATATTGAATCGCCAGAAGAGAAAGAAAATAAATAAATAAACAGACTTTAGCCATGGAACCCGAACTTCAAAAAAAAAAAAACAAAGTTCGTTCACCGACAAAGGACTGGAGATTCCATTTTCACCCAGAGGATTCGATCAATTCCCTGGGGAAACCAGGTATTTTCTTTTTAATTACATCTATATATGTCACTTTTAGTAAGCTTGCTCCATGAATTTGAGAAAACTGTTTATTTGACACAATTGTGAACTTAAAATTTATTTTCTTTGCCCAAAGAGGTCAAACTATTTACTACGGAATTTATTAGTGTATAAATTATTCCAATTAAATCTTCAGTGCAAAATACATATAATAGCATATTTGTGTGTGTGGGAGTTTTGGCAAAAAGAGAAAGGAGCAAACAAAGAAAAAAAGAAAACTGATATGAATCTTTGATTTAAAAGAGACACTAATTTAACTTAAGTAAATAATATATTTTTTTATACATACGTAAATATCATAGCTAATAAATGTATATAAAATTAATGGTTTTTTTTTTTTGTTTTGTTTTTATGTTATGAGTTTTTTTTTTAAATAAAAAAAAAGAAAAAGTTAGATCTACTGCCAGTAAATTTTACCACCAGCCCTGAGCAGAGCTAGTCCAGGGGCATTTCCATATTGGTATTCCAGTTCTCCCAGCATAATTCTTATAGAAATATGGGATTGGTGCTTGAGGTGATAAATTGATGCTCATAAATATGCTGGGGCAATAAAATGGAATAATTTAAGAATAAATATGCTTTTAAACCATTACGCATATACGTGTATTGTTATATATACATACACACAATCGTATAAGACTACATATATGCGTAAAATACATATGGAAAATGGCAAATCCTGTTATAATATATATATATATATATAAGAATGTACAATAATTTAATTAATGTTATTGTGTAAAATAGAAGTGATTGTTTTCAATTAGTCAAAGTAAACTAACCCTTGGGCATCTCAAAATTAATAATTAAAGGTCATATAGGAGAGAAAAACAATAGGAACAGAATAGCCAATAAAAAAATCCCTCAGGAAATGTACCTCAGCTAAAGAATAAACATCATCATGACATCATGTTGAGTTAATTTGCAATTTTAGTATAAAAAGGAAAAGATTGGAAATAAATGAATAGGGTGTGTTATATGTGTTAGTGCTGGGAAATTTGAAGGAGAAGGGATTGAAAATCTTTCAATCCCTTTAGTTTTCTCAAAAGAAAGAAAATGTGGAAGTATCATTTTTTTATATTGTGGACACCAGAGTCCTGTGATAAGATCCTGCAAAGATATACCCAGTAGAGCAAAGGACCTCCGGATAAATACAAACAGAATGGTAACAGCATACCTGTCTCCTCCAGCATCATGGAAATTAACACTGGATTCAAATTACAAGCAACTAAAAAGTATGGACTTACTCTTTTAAAACTGTAAGAACTTTACATAATTCATGAACAAAACTTTCCCAGTATTTAAATAAAAATAGAAATTCTTATCTGATCAAACTAAATCATTTATTAATAATTATTTTTATTGATTGTATTTTTTTTTAAATCATTTCCATTAATTTTTTTTTCCATTCTTGTAAGTGTTTATTATGTTTTTTGTTTTTTTTTTCACATTAAGCTAACACGTTTTATTAAATCATGTTAAATTTAAGTTGGGTGTAAATGGCTGCATAGATTCATAAAGTTATGTTAGTTTAAGGGAGGGTAAATCTTAGGTTATTTGTTTTGCAGTTACATTGGGTCAATGGATTGGATGTATTGGTGTAATTAGTAAATGTAGCATGAAAATCCGCTATGTGCATGATCACATTATATGCCGTACTAGGAGAAAATAAGTACCATTTCTCACTGACTATCAGAAGCAGATGGTATTTCCTGCTCCTTGGATAACCTCTTTAGATTATGGAATGGGATAGTAAGATAACAAAAAGAACCACAAACTCTTCTTATGGAGTTTTCTTTTTTTATTGTTCTTCTTTCCAGACAGACATAGCATTCCTGTACAGCAAGAGACATTTCTTCTCAATAACCATGCTGTTCAGATGTATATTTCTGACAGTATGGTATTGTGCTGTCGTATTCTTGCTGCATTAAATACATCAATATATCAGATAGATTGGCATCAGTTTGATTGCAAACTTTTGGCCTAGGGTTAAATAATGGATATAGAATATTTTGTTTTTCACATGCAATCTATGTAGTCTATCCATACTCGACACTCTAATAAAATATTAATAAATTCATCTGTGTGAACTTATAAAATCAAAAGTTAAAATGTAAATCAAATTATAAAGTAAACATTATACTAAAATAATTCTAAATTTTATATATGTGCAAAATAAATGTTTCTGTGTATTGTTAATTTGTCAGTGGCTTATTCTTATTTTTTATAATCTTTATTTCTTTAAAATTAAAATATATATTATCTTTGCTGCTCCAGGAACTAGTGACTGGAGCATAACAGTCAATATAGGGTAAAGTTGGATTTTAACTTAAGTATCTTCCTACTATATAAATTTTCCAGGTTCAAATGGCATGCTGGTGCCCTGTATGGCAAATACATAAGACTCCAAATTAGCGAGTTTCCTTCTCAGGTGATGCTATGAAACATGAAAAAAATAAATATTGCAAGAATATGTAGTTTAATATATATTTATATGCATGTGGATATACTAATGCATTTATTAATATTCTATTTAGCCATGTTTGACAAAAATACACTGTTTCAAAAACCTGTCTAGCTAAGTAATAAATATTATTTTAGCTGATAATTATCTACATATTCTTATAGAATTTATCTCATCATATATATATATATATATATATATATATGTGTGTGTGTGTGTGTGTGTGTGTGTTTGTGGGTGTTATAATCTTGTAGACAGGCATCAACTCTATCAATGTCATTATTGCAAGCTTCTTAAATTTAGAATATATTAATTAAATGAGAAATGTTAGATTTAATTTTTCCATAAGTTTACAATTTTTGTAAATGATATGATCGTTCCCAAACCTTATTTTTAAATAATAATGTGAATATTATTATAATCTGTTAAATATTGTAAAAGAGAACAAAAAGTATAAAATAAAATTAATAATTTTTTTCTCTCTCATCAGTAATTAAAATTATCTACCAGTTTTAATTTTAATTTTGAAAAAGGTTCTAAGAATAAAAAAACATTATTTTCAGTAAATTATTTAACAATTTTTAATTTTAATTTTTGAAAGAAATAAAATGAAGTTTTATGTTTAGCAACATTTTTAGAAGAAAGGAAAAATAATACTAAGGTTTATCATTTTTGTTGAATATTGTTTTAATTAATTAAAGTTTTTTTATTATTATTATCTCTCTCCAAAACAAATGGCAATGTTTACTAATTAAATGGTAATTAAGAGATTATCTTATTTTGAGCATAGGAGAAAAATAAATACCAATGATTTTTTGTCTTATTATTGGAATTTTTTTTTATTTCTGAACTTGTTTTGCAATTTTAATTTTGAAGGACAAAAATAATCTTTTGTAAAAATAAATCCAATGAGTCAAAATTAAATTTCATCATCAGGGAGACAGGATTGTCATTCACTAGACACAGAATTGGTTTCAAAAAAAGATAGAAAGAATGTCAGTTGAAGAAGTCATTAGCAGCTGGCATTTTTGATAAAACTTTTGAATGAAATCATTGCTGTTAGTTCCTGATTCAGCAGTTGAAGGTAGAAGCAAAATTCAGCTGTGAAGATTACACTATAAGTTAAAAGAATATTTCTAAAATGGAGTTAAGGAAAACCATATGTTAAAATAGCTAGAAATTGAGCATCATTAAAAATCAACCATGTAACTTGCTCACAACAAAATGTAAAGATGAAGAAGCTACAATGTATCTTATTTCCACCCAAGTGCATTAACATCTCTGTTTCTATGTGCTTAACCTGTCTGGAAAATAGTAGATTAGAAAAAAATGAAGAAAACCTGAAAATATTCAATTGCAAAAATAAAGAAATTGACTGTGTGCATTACCATGAAAATAAATGTTAATGGAGAACTTTTATAAGATTTTAAGAAAAAAATGTATACTCAACAATTGATGCTCACAGAAAATAAAAATAAAAATGACAACTATCAAAGAAGAACTCAAAAGAAAAATAAAACCAGAAGGAAAGTTTTTTTAATGTGAATATTATATATTCATTTTCAGATAAAAAAAGTTTATAGAAATAATAATTGCTAATAATAAATAATTTTATTAATTTAACATTTTCATTTGAAATACATCTGTTTTATTCATTTAATTTTTCCTCCAAAATTATAAAAAGAATTGTTAGATAATTTACTATTTTTTATCTCTTATTGTTAAAAGTTGTTTTTTCAACTATTATTATTGAAAAGAAAAAAACTTAATGAAAAAAACATTAATTAATTTAATAAATACAAATCAACTGGTTAATATTTGCTATAGTAAATTATATTTTTTGATAAAATGTATTAAGTTTGGATTATCATATTATCATGTTATTTTTCATTTTCTTAAATGTTAATCATTTAGTTTATTAATTAACTGTTAAAAGTATAATTGTGTTAATGTCTCTATTTCTCCAGCTATCTTGTTTTATGAATTAACAGTGTGTGCTCAATTTGATTACATAGAGTGTTTTAGGGATCTGGAAATTATCCTAGTAAAACTATTTGAAATAAAATAAGCTGTTATATTTATCTTCTCTTGTTTACAGACCTTATGGTCTTTAATCTTAAGCTAGTTCTAGAGACCAATCATGGTTAGTTATATGGATGTTAAGGTTTATGTTTGTGTTTGAATGTCTAGATGATAACTCTGAATAGTGCAATGATATCACCTTTAAAGTTTGTTCACTGAATTTTGTTATTTTATTAGAAATTTAGTTTTTGACTGGCCTGTACACTAATGGTACTAGATGTCCAAAACATTGATAATGATCAGCACATATCATTGTCTTGCCATTACTTTTAGGGTTATGTTTTAACACTGGAATAAGTTCCTTCAAATAATTGTCTGTATATTATGCCCTTATATTTTCAGTGTCTGATAATTATGCTGCTTATAATATACTGCTTTTAGATCCAGTCACAAGACATAACTGTTGACTATTTATTTTTGATGAGTTGTTTATTTGTAATGATGGGTAATTTGTAGCTTAGAATTTAGTAATAGTATAACTACTTATATTTTTGATCTATGATAATTTTCCATCTTCCCATATTATCCTTATGTTCCATACCATATATATATATATATATATATATATATATATATATATATATATATATATATATATATATATATATATATATATATATATATATATATATATATATATGAAAAGAAAGTTACTGTTAACACTAACTGAAATAATTATAGAAAATATACAAACCATTATACAATTACAAATGTTTAGTTTGTCTTTAATAATTTTGTAAACTTGTTAGTTTATTAGCACAATTTAAGATCGTTTGCTTATTTAAAATTTCATGCTCTGTGTTTGAGTAGGTCTGTATTTCAATATTTAACATCATTTAGCATACAATCTTAAAGTGGTATCATTTTAAGGTTTGCTATTATTGAGATGTAGATCTTTAAACAGAGGGTGTTACTGGATATTTGTAATTGTATAATGGTTTGTATATTATATATATATATATTGTGCCAAGACCGTATTGGCACATATATAAAATAATTTTATCTAAAAAAATTATTAAAGTAAGGAATCAACAAATCAATTAATAAGTTATAAAAATCTCAAGTTTCTTTATTAAACGAAATGTAGTTTGTTTCCGCAAATGTAAAATTAATTAAAACAGGGGAGGGCGAGTTTTCCTTTAGGAAAAACTAAGAGTTCATAAAAGAAGTTAAAAAGTTTTATTATAAATTAAAAGTTAAAATATAAATCTTTTTTCATTCAAGTTTATTAGAATAAATTATACATGTGCGTAAATGTAAGCTTGTTAATAAAATATAAAATAAATGCGTGTATATGTGCATGTTAAAATCATATTGAAAAAAAACACATGAAAATAAATGTTAAAATGAAAGTTAAAAAACATATATTTAAAAACACAGCCATGGGCTACTAATTAAAAGTATAAAAACAACACATTTGCATGGCTACTAATTAAACAATCTTCAAAAACACATTGTCAAAGGATTAGTTAGTAAAGGAATTTCAACAACAGATATTGCTGGAGGATATTAAAAGAACAACATGTCATAGGTATAAATAACCAAGTTTTATCGGACATTTCAGTCTAATTAATTGCATCACAGATATCAATTGAGTCAGTTCAGAGAGTATAATCTAGATCATGCAGTTTATTATGTATCAGTCAGAAATGCAGTGTTAAAACCTTCATAAAACATACGTCTTTCTGCAGCCTGAAGTCTGGTAAAGCAGCAAAATCTACCCATGAAATAATGTCTGTGTAACAGCTTGGAAATCCTCCAATCAATGTTTAACTGTTTCCAGGAATAATACCAACAAATAAGCATTGAAACCTCCTCAAGAAACTTTGAATCTAACCGGTTAGAGATATCTCATTAGAAGTAATAAACAGCAAGTTCAAAATCCTAGGTAAATAACATTTTTTTTCTTATATTCTTTTCTAAGTAGCCATCGCATTCATGAATCCTCCAAGAGCATAATTATATGAACTCTATAGAATAAAAAATGAACTATTAATTTGTGTGTTCTAAAAATATGTATGTTATATTCTTTAATGCTTTATTATATGTCAGTGTGTGAATTAAATATATACGTGATTAAAAATACCAATATTATGTTAGTAAAAATTTATAGAAGTATTTATATTTAGTATAATTTTTTTTGTTATGTTAATAAATTGTCTTTAAACTTAAGCCTTAATTTGTTGGTCAATTCTTTTTATCAACTCTTTTATCAATTCTTTCATCACTACTTTTGTATCAGTTGTTAATGATTAAAAAAATAGGCTGAACTAATTAAGGGAATTGTTTCAAGCATTGTATTATGAGCCTACTGTCCAAATACGTTAGTCTTAGACTAGCTGGCACTGGGGTTTTCTCCAAAACAAATAAAGTGTTTGGATAGTAAGGGTTTGAATCTAGCAGCCGAAGTAGGCCACAAAATGATCGTGGGTATTGTTGATAGTTAAAGCTATCAATAATATTTCCCACTTTGCTCGAATGTGCCAGTTTGTTCATGTAACATTTATAATTACATAAGATTATAAATGTGTTATCAAGAAGTTTGAAACCAGCCAAAACTTTTGCAGTGTAAGTAAGATCTTCTGCAGAGCGAACCCAGTACAATATATATATATATATTTCAAATAATATAAGTATAATAAAACAATCCACTGGAATAAAACTACAAAATTTTAAAAAATGCCTATAAAAAATTGAAGATTAATATCCTTTGATATAGCCAGCTTCAGCATTTTTTGCCATCTTAAGTAGCAATACATTAATATTTAAATATTATTAAACTCTCACACAATTAATGCTCCCACATAAATTACCTACTTTCTATATATTGTGAATATTGTTCTGCAAAAACAGATTTATACCTATCTGCAGAACAACGCAACTTATTATATAATAATTCATACTACCTAATCCTTTTTTTCAATGCACATTTAGTTTCCCCAAAGGAACTATATTCACAATGACATAGCACTTTATATATAATAATACATTTGTTGCTTTTATCAATAGAATCTTTTCCATTAATAACCAATCTTTTAGTATTTGCACCCACTTTAAATGCAACATTAAAATCAGCAGATACCAATGGTGTAATCTTATTACAAACAATATTCTTTATATAAGGCAATGCTATCCACCTCTTCTTTTTCATATTATCTCTTCTCCATCTATTGCTAAACCTATATAGTGCACATAAAATATTTTTCCTACTATATCACACACCAATAAATCATTCACATATCTTTCAATATTAATCATTTTATCACTCTGAAATTTACACAAAACATCATTTCTAAAAAGAAATTTCTAAAACCAACCAATTTATAGGTAAATTTGAAAGAACAACTCCTCTAATTGATAATGGTTTCAACACCATTTTATTATTAATTTTATTACTTTCTCTCCATAAAATCAAATCAAGATATTTTACACTCTTCTCACTATCTTCAGAAGTAATAGTCAACTTTAGCCCAGCAATATCATTTAATTTAATAAACAGTTTTTGTACAATTATATTTGATCCTACAATAAGCACATCATCCACATACTTAAAATAACTTTTAACAACAGTCATAAAATATTCTTTTAAAATCATCTCTTTATAATATGACAACATATAACTACATATAATTGCTGAAACAGGCAAACCCATAGGCCAACCTTCATCCATCATATACAATTGATATTCAAATGTAGCTATCAAATTCTGATCAATAAATAATAACAAATCCTTTACAAACATACAATAAATCTTCACACTCCTTTTTTTATATAAAATTTGATCAATAATGTTAATACACTCCTTTCTTTTTATTGAATCATATAACTCTACAACATCCAATGTAAGTAATTTATCATCATTATCCAAAACAATATTATCAATCTTTTTAACTATATCAAATGAAGATCCAATTGTATAATCACTAAAACCCAATTCATCTTGCAAAAACTTTCCAACAAAAACTGTAGCATGATAATACATACATCCTACAAAATCCAACATCAGTCTAATAGGTAATCCTTCTTTATGCAATTTTAAATTTCCAAAAATCTTTGGAATAATTACAGCAGATGGATAAAGAGATAGATATAACTTCTTATCAAATAGTTTCTTTAAATATGGCTTAAATATAGTATTAATAAATTTTAATTTCACTGTATCAATAGAATAAACATCAATTTAAATTTTAATTTTTGAATTATGCCAAGGATTTTTAAAAATTTTAAAGTGCATAAAGAAGGATTACCTATATCATGCAGCACTTTTTGTTGGAAAGTTTTTGCAAGATGAATTGGATTTTGATGATTATACAATTGGATCTTCATTTGATTTAGTTAAAAAGACTGGTAATATTGTTTTGAATAATGATGATAAATTATTTACATTGGATGTTACAGAGTTATATGGTTCAATAAAAATAAAGGAGTTTATTAACATTATTGATCAAGTTTTATATGAAAAAGGAGTGTGCAAGTTTTATCATATGTTTGTAAAGGATTTGTTATTATTTATTGATCAGAATTTGATAGTTACATTTGAAGATCAGTTGTATATGATGAATGATGGTTGGCCTATGGGTTTGCCTGTTTCAGCAATTATATGTAGTTATGTGTTGTCATATTATGAAGGGATGATTTTAAAAGAATATTTTATGAGCGGTGTTAAAAGTTATTTTAGGTATGTGGATGATGTGTTTATTGTAGGATCAAATATGATAGTGCAAAAACTGTTTATTAAATTAAATGATATTTCTGGGTTAATGTGGACTATTACTTCTGAAGATAGTGAGAAGAGTGTAAAATATCTTGATTTGATTTTATGGAGAGAAGGTAATAAAATTAATAATAAAATAGTGTTGAAACCATTATCAATTAGAGGAGTTGTTCTTCCAAATTCAAATATTTCACTTACCTATAAATTGGCTGGTTTTAGAACACATCTTTTTAAAAATGTTTTGTGTAAATTTCAGAGTGATAAAATGATTAATATTGAAAGATATGTGAATGATTTATTGGGTGTGTGATATAGTAGGACAAATATTTTATGTGGACTATATAGGTTTAGAAATAAATGGAGAAGAGATAATATGGAAAAGAAGGGGTGGATAGCATTTTCTTATGTAAAGGATATTGTTTGTAATAAGATTACATCATTGGTATCTGATGATTTTAATGTTGCATTTAAAGTGGGTGCAAATACTGAAAGATTGGTTATTAATGTGAAAGATTCTATTGATAAAAGCAACAAATGTAATGTTATATATAAAGTGTTATGTCATTGTGGATATAGTTACATCAGGGAGAGTAAATGTGCATTGAAAAAGAGGATTAGGGAGCATGAATTATTATATAATAAGTTGTGTTGTTCTGCAGATAGGTATAAATCTGTTTTTGCAGAATATGCAGTGATTTGTAATAAAGAATTCTGCTTTGATAGAGTTTTTATTTTGCATATGGAAAATGATTTGAAGAAAAGAAAAATTAAGGAGCTCTTTTTATAAATAGTACAGATAATGTATTGAATAAACAGTGTAATTGTGTTAATATTCACAATTTGTGGAAATTAGGTAATTCACATAGGAGCATTACTTGTGTGAGAGTTTAATAATATTTAAATATTAATGTATTGCTACTTAAGATGGCAGAATATCCCAAAGCTGGCTATATCAAAAAATATTAATCTTCAATTTTATATAGGCATTTTTTAAAATTTTGTAGTTTTATTCTAGTGGATTGTTTTATTACACTTATATTATTTGATATATAATTTAACATCATCAAAATATGTAATAATATTAACATTATATTTACTACAGCATTACAGAAACTTTACAATATTTTAAGTGGCAACATTTTGTCAATAATCTTTTATGTGACATCAACAACAATTTTAGAAACTAATGGAGATTCCATCAAACATAAAAGATCAATGTCTATACAAATACTATTGTAATATTCAATTTAATTTCAAGGTTTGAATGTGAATTTAATTGGTAATTAAATTAAATCCTCCTTTGCATCAGATTTTTTTTTTTTTTTTTTATTATATTTTGAATTTATATTATTTTTTATTTATTTATTATAATATATTATTAATATATTAAAAAATAAATTAATACACCCCACTCTTTTTCTTCCAACCAAGAAAGAAAATAATGAATATAAAAAAATAATTATTATTATATTAATATGAATATAATTACTTATTTTTTTTTATTAATTATTAATTATTTTTATTGATATTAATAATAAAATAAAATTAACTTCTCCTTCTTCTTTTTCTTTTAATTTAATTAATGAAAGATAATATACAATTAATCTCCAATATTATAAACAAACAAAAAAGAGAGATAAAAAAAAAAATTTTTTTTCCTAATATTTTATTAATTTCAGCAAAACCCAAATATTAGGACCCAGTCCGCAGGCCATGTCAAACGTTAAAGCTTGAAATAATACAATTTATGCAGAAAGCATAAGAAATTTAACTTTAATAATATATATATATTGAAATGGTCAAAATTTATTAATGTTGTGTGTGCATATTTCATTCATCATCATCATCAACCATTATCAATCCACTGCAGGATGAAGTCTCTCCAAGTTCAATCCATCTTTTCCTATCTTTAGCTTCTCTTCTCCACATAACCCCTGCACACTTTCTTATTTCATCCATCCATCTCATATGTGATCTCTTTCTGGGTCTTTTACAATCTCTTGGAATCCAGTTTAAAATTTTAATTGTCCATCTGTTATCATCTCTTCTAACAATATGTCCAGCCCAATTCCACTTCAGTCTTTTAATTTTTTCAATGAGATCAGTAACACTTGTTTGTTCTCTTAACCATACATTGCATTTTTTGATCTCTTCTTGTTACTCTCAACATGCATCTCTCCTTACTTCTTTGAGTGGTCTGAAGTCTCTGTATTGCTCTTCTATTAAGTATCCAAGTCTTAGATCCATAAGTAAGAACTGGAACATTTAAATAAAAATAATATGTAAAAAAATGCCTCAAATGTTTTTAAGAAATGACAATATTCTTATAATTTCCAATTGTTTTATAACAATCTAAATTCTTAAGATCTCTGATATCTTTCAAGAATGGCAAATCAACTGAGAAATTGATTACTTTGTTTTTTCTACTTTGTAATTGTCTATTTATATAAAAGCAATATATTTTTTAAAAAAATTATATTTTATTTTTTTACTTTTTAGTTTTATTTACATATTATTTTAAAAAAAGATTAAAACTACAAGAAAATCTGACAAAAATTATAATTTAATAATAAGATGCAAAAATAAAAAATACACCCTCTAATAAAAAAATTCTAAATTTACATATCATGATGGTCTACTATATAAAAATATTTATATATTGGAATTTTAATTTAATTTAATTAATTATGAGTTAAATCAATATTAATAAAATTTTATTCTACAAATGCAATGTTTCTGTCAGATATATATATTTTTAATTTAATAAGTATAAGTTAAATCAAAATTAACATAGTTTTATTCTACAAGTGTAATATTTTTGTTGGCTCAGTGGTTAAGGAGTTTTCTTAAAAAACATAAGAATGTGAGTTTAAGGTTTAAATGGGAATGGCTTTTTTCATTGTTAACAATTCAAAAATGTGTGCACAGCTAAGGTAAATTAACATAAAAGCATTTAAAAGAAAAAAAGAAATAAAAACTTAGTTATAATTTGTAATATTCATTTAATTATAAAAGTTGCAGAAATTGGAATTTAACAAATCATTATAATTAAAATAGTTCAATATTTAAGATATAATCAGAATGAATAATAAAGTACTGGTTTTGATGTGGGTGCAAGTTATATGTTTTATGTATTTATAAAATAGTAAGCAGACAGTAAAACATAATGTTTTATTTAGTTTTAAATGTAAAATCATGACAAATTATTTAATTTATTAAAAAACTATATTTTAAAGACTTAACTATTTTCTGGTTCGACTTAATTCTGTCTTTCTATGTGTTTTAAATAAGTGAAGGATTGATATAAACTAGAACATAATTGATTAAAAGTATGAAAAAAAATTTTAAAGGTGGAACTTGTATTTTTAAGTTTTATTCAATTTCAGTAAAAATAGTAATATAATCTTTTAAAACAAATTTTCCACTTTAACTCTCATGCTTTTGTTGTCATCTTTGCAAATTTTGTATCATTACCATAAAAGACAGAAGAGTAAATCAGTGAACCATTGAGAAAGTAATGTCAGAGTAATTTGCTGTTATAAATCAGTCAAAACATTAATTCATATGAAATATGTATTGCAAATAGAGTTCTACAAGATTTTATTCTTATGTAAGTCATCTTTGTATCAATGATTCTTGCAAATTTATGAAGGATCCCTTGATCTATAATTGTACCTAAAAATAAGACATGAATTTATAAGTTAAATCAAATAAGAAAATTGTGAACAAAATTATCATTGAAAATGTCCAATTCAATGTTAGTATGACATCATTTTCAAACTATTTGCTTCTCATCTAAATCAAATTCATTATTCTTTATTCTGACTACCTTGTAAAGAATCCTGTTAAGTTTTGCATATTTTTTTCTTATTGAAATAAATGGTAGTCAGATAAAAATTCATTTTTCTTTTATATTACTGAATTGTACTTTAATTGATATTAGAAAACAATACTGATTTATAATTATATTTTAAATTAATTCTATGTAAATAAATATTTGAAATATAGGCACTCTTCACATACCTGGAACCTAATTGTATATATAGGTAATTTGATCTCAGACTTTCAAGCACCCTTCAACTATCCATACTATCTCATACCACTGATACACATGACCACATACATGTAGAAAAGATAAATAATCACCAATTTACATATTTCATGCTAAACCAGCACTCATCAGTTTGTCCAAATTATCATCTTTCACACATGTATATATAATCAGTGCAGTTTATATTAAGGGAGCAAATCTTCATATTTTAATGGACAGGCTTCAATCCACTCCAACTCTTCAGCCATCCATACCATTGAAAATCTGATGATGAAAAGCCCAAATCCCATGCTGATGCCAATATTATTGCCACACCCATGTTGACCTCAAGTCATTCTGACCCCTCATGTATAGGACTTGTCCATTTAAATACATAGAAGATGGATGGGCAGGATACAGGCTTAATGTGAAGAGTGCCTGTATTTCAAATATTTGCACATTAAACCTGTATGCTTCCATCCCTCTTCTATGTATTTAAATAGATAAGGTCCTATACATGAGGGGTCAGAATAACTTGAGGTCAACATGGGTGTGGCAATAATATTGGCATCAGCATCGAATTTGGGCTTTCCATCATCAGATTTTCAATGGTATGGATGGCTGAAGAGTTGGAGTTGATTGAAGCCTGTCCATTAAAGTATGAAGATTTGCTATCTTAATATAAACTCAGCACTGATTATATATATGTGTGGGAGATGATAATCTGGACCAAATGATGAGTGCTGGTTTAGCATGAAATATCTGTATTGGTGATTATTTATCTTTTTTACATATATGTAGTCATGTGTATCAGGGGTATGAGATAGTATGAATAATTAAACGTGCTTGAAAGTCTGAATTCAAATCCTCTATGTAAATAAGTATGTTTAAAACTATAATAATTAAAATTATAAATGAAAATAATAGCAATTAAAGTATAAAGATAAATTAGTATTAAATGAGATTTTAATTAGAATTTCTATCCTTTAAATGCTGGAATTTACGAAATATCCTGTTTTTTCCTATAAAAATATAGTCTTTGAATCATTTAATTATTGTAATAAAACTGAATATTTTAGATAATTACTTTCCATGGAGTTTGATGAGGCATAGTTATTTTATTATTTATAAACTACTTTAGTTTTTCGCAAAACTTGTTTGTGATTAATAGCAATAAAATTATATTTTTATTAATAATAATAAATTTCTATTTAATTAACAACATAAAGTGTACTCATCTACAAAAAAAGTGAAATACGATAAATAATCTTTTTGAATACTATATTATTGTTTATGCTAAATAGCAATACTCATTTTAAAATAGCAAATAAAAAAATGATTCCAACTTTGTATTCTAATACTAATGTTTATTGATGTTTATTAATAAACATTTGTATTTAAATGCAAAATGTAAATTTCATCAATATGTTAAAATGTATTTGAAAAAAAAACTTAGTATAAACTTAATGAAATATAAAAACATCTACTTATTAAATAATGAAATTTTCAGAAAATTAAGATAAATATTGTAAAAAAATTAAAAGGTATTCAACACTTTATTTAGCAACATAATAATACGAGAAGTTTGTGAAAACATTAGAATCTGTTAGAATAATTTAATGCAACAAAGATCGACTTTGACATTGTTTTATATTGTCACAATCGATTAAATTTAATTCTTTTTGTTTATTTTTTATAAGGTCCTGAATTAGATATTCTAATAAGCTCACTAAACTTTATGATATAGGTCTGAAAATAAAATAAACTTTATTAAAAGATAAAGCAATGATTAACTAGTATTAACTTTATTTAAGTATTGTTGCTTGTTTATAATCTCAGTTATTCCACACCAGAAAGCTTAACATATAGATAATATACTTAAAAATTTATATAATACTTGGTGTAATAGTTAGATAAAAAGTAAAATCAAAAATTCTTAATTTATATAAAATAGCAGTTCATAAACTCGGCTAATAAATGTAAGGATTAGGAGATAAATAATCAAAATGGCAAAAATATATTAAATATTAATAAAATATGTAAAAATATAAAATAAAAATAGAAGATTGTTTATTTTCAAATTAAAGTAATAATTCAAAATATCCATGCATTGAAATAGTATCCAGGCTATTGTAAACTTGAAAATAAAGTTTAAAAAGGCTATGGATATTCGTTCAGACAACTGTTCCAAATTCAACTAACTGAGAATTCACTGTCGTAAATAGGAATGTAGTTTTGCTTAACTAAAGAATAAAACAAAAATATAAAAACTACAAATCCTTATCACCCATCTAATTGGCAAGGCCACTCAGTATTATTTTTTCTTTCATTATTTCTACTCTATGAGAGGACTATTGACCTTTTATTTCCATTCACAAGAATATAAACTTAATAAATATCAACCAAATCTTTTAAACAAATATTAACTTGAAAAATGTACATATAAAGCTTCAAATAAATAAGTTCAAGTATTCTGAAGATTTAACTGTGATGGATAAAATATTGCATAATTAACTTATTGTAGTTGATAATAAATTTATTACTCATTTTAGAAATAAAACATGTTCACAAAATAAACATAAAAAAATCAGAAAGCAAAAGTTTAATACTATTTCAAGCAAAAAATAAACAAACGCTTGATTTTAAATCTTAATTCTATAGTACTAATGTGAAATGAAGTTAAAATTAAATGAGTAGAAGCTGAAGAATTAAATGGCATGTAATGTAATGACAGTGCTTAATTATTGAATTAAGTAACAATTTAATGATCATTTAAATCCTAGCAACATATTAAGATGTCATTAAAAATGTGTACTAAATTAAATGGTTATTAGAAAAAATATTCACTATATACATTAATCAATTCCTTTGTTTTTAATATGAATATAATTTGAGTATTGGTTAAAATTTTAAATATTCTGCTTTACTAAAATTTTATTCTAATACACTTTGTTTTGCTTTTATCATAGTAAATTAGATTTAACTTTATTTATTTTACAGAGATTACGGTAAGATCATGAAGACAATCAATTTAATTAAATAGATATAATTTGAAACTTCATATTACTTGCATAAGTTTTTTAAAAAAGATATCATAATAGAATTTTTACTAAGCAATAAAATATATTTATTTATTTATTGTTTTAATTCGTTTTGATATATTTCAAATATAATTAATATACTTATTTTTTATCATACTGCATCAGAAACTATTTTATTATTCAATTTTTTTTAATTTTCTACATTTTTCAATGCTTTTTATTAATACTTTAAAATAAATTTATATTAGACTTTTTGTAATTGTATTTTATTGAATTTTACTGTGTAGTTCTTTGGAAAATTAATTATAAATAACATTTATTCATTGAACATGAATTAAAATTTATATCAAATGCTATCAGTTTACTTACTTCTTATTAATATCTAATGCAATTATCTTCTATATTTTTTCTTTAACTATAGGAATAAAATATATACTTAATTTTAAAGTTTTTTGAATCAAAACTCAACTTTTTACTTTTGATATATTTGAAATGCTTCTGAATAATAAATAATTTTATTATCATTATTATTATATTGTAATGGTAGAAAAATTAGAACAATGAGAAATGCCTTTGTTACATGCCTAAATTGAGGTACCAAATCTGTAAGGAAATAAAAATGAAAAAGACAAAAAAAAAACTCTATTATATCCCTTATAAATTGTATAAAATTTAAATTTTAAATAATATTAATTATACAATAAAAAATTTTAATAATGTAAATAGGCTAGTTAAAATTAATAGTGCTGTATAAGTTAAGTAAACTAAATCTGTAATGGAATAAAGGAATAAAGATTAAACAAGCTCTATTAGTAAAATAATACAAAATCTATATTGGAATAATGTTTAAAAATTATTAGTAAGATTTATATTGGTATTTATTTATAAATAACTCTTTTATTATTATGTGGTAAATTTATATTATCTTTAAGAATGAATAAAATTATTAAGCTTAATGAATATATAAAAGTTTATTATAATGATTTCTTAATTAGCTCTTATACCAATTGATGTTGATAAAATTTAAGATTCACTTTAATTATTACTGAATTTTAATACAATAATAAAATTTATATTACTTTGTTTATTAATGTTTACATGTTTACATTTATAATAAGACTATAAATTATGATTACTCTATCATATATCTACTAATTTGAATAAGACTCCGCTCAAATTTAATAATCAATAATAATTTTATAACAAAGTTAATAATAAGCAATTAATAAATATGTTATAATAATTTAATGTAGCATAGAATATTATTTTGTTTAAACTATAAGATGGTGCAAGACATTAGACATACTTCCTCAAACCAAAAGAAAATATTCATTTATCTATTACCACCAATAGATTATATATATATATATATATATTGTTTTATGGTTTTGCATATATATATATATAAATAATTTGTTATAGGTTGTTTACTAAGTATTTATAAATAAACCAAACAAATTATTAAATAAAGTCTATTATGATTATTTAAATATAAATTTAGATAATTTTTTTTTTCTTTTGTTTAGTCATACATTTATATATTCATCCACACAAAATTACATATTAAAGGGTCTTTTAAAATAAGAGAAATATTAAATCAAAATAATAATATAAATAGACCATATATCCTGTGTAAACAGTATTTGATATTTATCACAAAGAGTTCTCCAATTTTTAAGTTACCTTAAAATTCACAAAAAAAAATTCAATATTTTGAAATACAATAATTCCCAAATAAGTTTGTTTTATTTAGAATATCTGATTTTTTTAACAAACTGATGATTAATAATTCCTAGCAAAATTTCACACTAGAGTTGACATTAATTAATGAGTATTATTTTTTTTAAATGATAATTATCACATTTGAAATTATTTTATCCCTGTCAATTATTGATTCATTGGCACACATAAAAATATAGACAAATATGTTCATTAACTTTTATAGCTAAACTTTATCAGCATTTTCTAATTGTTAATTATTCCATCATATACATATGCATTAATATCTAGTAAGTTAAACTTTATCCAGAATTATTTTAATAACAATTATTTCATTTGTCAAAACAATTATTATTCATTATCTTTGGCAAGTTATTGATTTATTTATACTTGGCATATAGATATTTACATGGTTAAAACTTTATCAGCATTTTTTTTAATTTCTTCAAAAACACTCTAGAACAAAAATCATTTCTTTACCCGATATTTTAGGTTCCTCTTAAAGAATATATCCATCCTAAAGTAAACATCAAAACCTCTTGTTTTTATTCCATTATATCATTTTATTCTAAACATTTTTTAAATACATATGTGTTTCATACGCTTTTTAATTTGTATATTATATATATATTGAAACAGGGCTGAGTTTGATCCCTGATTCAAAAGTAAACTTTCCTGTATATGTGTCAATATAGCCCAATTAATTGAATTTATTTTTGTTTTATATTTATATTTATAACTAGATAGGGATTTAAAAAGGTTAAAATAAATAGAAGAGGTGGGGGTATGTGTGCTCTTTGTTTTATGGAAACACGTGTATATATATTTTGCTGGATAGAATAATATGAAAGAAAAAAAAGTAAAAAATATAAATGCAGATATAGAAATATGTTTTATTTTTCAAGATGGAGGCTCTTCAATTTCATTTTGAAAAAGTTAAATGAAAAAAAGATATTAAAAAGAACTTAATCGATATCTGAAAAATTTAATTACGGAGATTTAAGTTTTGGATTCAAAAGAATTTCGATCAAAACAAAAGGAGAGCAAAATTAAATTTTGAGGTGCTAAAAGCTTTTGTTCTAAAAGAATCTGGATTTTGAGTGGCAGAACTTTCTGATAAAAAGAAAATTATAAAAAAAAAGATTATAATTAGTCTATTGCTAATTTTTGAAGAGTTCTGTAGTGGAGAATTGTTTAGAAATGTCTGGTAGAATTATGTACAAGCTGGCTTAAGAAGACATAAGTGTGTCAGGCAATGCAATCCCATCTCACGGAGGTCCAAAAGTTGCTGCAAAAAGGGTGACTGTCAAAAATAGAAACTAATTGCTCCAAAGTCTAATTTAAATCCAAAAAGGAATGGAATCAACTAACAAGCATATAGGACAGCCAGAAGGGAATAATCCAATTTGATCGCCATTACATCGAGTGCTATATAAAAAAAAAAATTTTAAACGAATGAATTTTTTTACTTTTGGTAATCCTTCATTTTCCTCGGGGAAGAAAAGCAATTCAGATATGTGTACATTCAACAAAATAATAGCCAGATAGTGTCTGTTTTTTTTAATTCTTCACAAACTTTCCTTGATAAACTTTCTTTTCATGAATGATCTGCATAAACTTTTGTAAAAAAAAAAAAAAAGAAAAAATCAAAAATGACTTTTTCCTACTCATATGAACCTGATATATGTCTTATTTATCTGATTTTATACATATCTAAGCAATGTGTGTATGCATGCATTTTTCTTAGTAAATAAAGAGCATAAAATCAAATAATATTTAATCAGGGTATAAATAAAATATTGTACAAAATTTTAAAATAAAATGTATGTTTATTGGTATTGTTCACTTAGGTCTGTTTTTATAAAAGTATAAGGAATTTAGAATAGTGTATCAAACATATTTTAGTATAGGAAAAAAACCCTCATAGATTTCATTCGATTTGTCAATCACCCACCCTGAGCGAGCTAGTAGTCAAGGGCATTTCCATGTTGGTATTGCAGCTATCCCAGCATAATTCTTATAGTAATATAAGATTGGTGCTTGAGGTCATAAATTGACACTCATAAATATGCTGAGTGAGAAATAGGAGCATAATTTTTGAAATACTTTAAGAATAATTTTTTTTAACAATTATGCATATACGTGTAGCATTATATAAATACATGAAATCTTACAAATGGTTATATATATGCATGATATATGTATAGAAAACAGAAAATCTCGTTACAATGGCATCCCAACTAAGGGTTTTCGAAGAATGGAGAATATGGTGGAAGGAGTATAAGGATTAAGGATAAAGAAAAAGTAGGAAATGTAAGAAAAATACAGTGCTTTAGCATAAAAGAAATCGGAAAATAGGCAATGAAGTGAATTAATTAGGGAAGTTAAGTATGTAGCATAATGCTTCAGGGGATGGAAAGTAGGCCTGAAAGATTTTGTTTTGTTTTTTTTGTTTTTTTGTTGTTTTTAGGTTGTGGGTTCAATATTTATTGTAGTTATTATAGGGGCAGTTATATATATTGATGTATATAAAGTAACGGTTTATACATTTGTGTTTGCTGGTTTGTAAGCAAAGGGAATAAATAAGTTGTAGCTGTGAAGCTTTGGTAGGAAAGCAGTCTAATTCTGACGGGGTTGGCTGCTGGATCGGGCATTTGGTGTGTTGTGTTCTGTGTATAGCTGCTTTTTATTTCTGACATGGTTGGGAAATTCCGAATAAAATTCAGGCATTTGTCCTAGTTACCCACACCCCTAAGACTCAGCAGCAGCAGAGTGTGGTTAGGAGATGCCTTCTCATCAAAAAAAAAGGAATTTTTTTTTACATTATTTTTGTTATTTTGTGGTCATCTAACCAAGCAGGTCAGGGTAGAGTTGGCTGTATTCGTTCATAGCATGTCATATGCTCATGAATTGTGGTCAGACCCAGTGTATATCATTAGGCCGATGGTCGCTTACTCGTAGTTTTTATAGCTACAAGGTGAAAGTCAAATAAAATTTATTTTAGGATATAGTATAGTTTTGTTGGTTTAGACAAGCCATTTAAACATGTAGACTGTATTTAAAGGCTTCTGGGAATGGGGTATTGAAACAGGGCTGAGTTTGATCCCTGTTTCAAAAGTAAACTTTCCTATATATGCGTCAATACAGCCCAATTAATTGAATTTATTTTTTTTATATTTATAACTAGATAGGGATTAAAAAAGATTAAAATAAACAGAAGAGGTGGGGGTATGTGTGCTCTTTGTTTTGTGGAAATGTGTGTATATATTTTTGCTGGATAGAATAATATGAAAGAAAAAAAATAAAAAGTATAAATGCAGATATAGAAATATGCTTTGTTTTTCAAGATGGAAGCTATTCAATTTCATTTTGGAGAAGTTAAATAAAAAAAGATATTAAAAAGAACTTGATCAATATCTGAAGAATTTAATTACAGAGATTTAAGTTTTGGATTCAAAAGAATTTTGATCAAAACAAAAGGAGGGCAAAATTAAATTTTTAGGTGCTAAAAGCTTTTATTCTAAAAAAATCCTGATTTTGAGTGGCAGAACTTTCTGATAAAAAGAAAATTAAAAAAAAAAAGATTATAATTAGTCTATTGCTAATTTTTGTAGAGTGCTGTGGTGGACAATTGCTTAGAAATGTCTGGTAGAATTATGTACAAGCTGGCTTAAGAAAACATAAACCTGCCAGGCAGTGCAATCCCTTCTCATGAAAGTCTGAAAGTTGCTGCAAGAAGGGTGACCATCGAAAATAGAAACTAATTGCTCCAAAGTCTAATTTAAATCCAAAAAGGAATGAAATCAACTAACAAGCATATAGGACAGCCAGAATGAATAATCCAATTTGATCACCATTACATCGAGTGCTATATAAAAAAAAAATTTAAACGAATGAAATTTTTTTACTTTTGGTAATCCTTCATTTTCCCCAGGGAAGAAAAGCAATTCAGGTATGTGCACATTCAACAATATAATATTTAGTGTTCCAGATAGTGTCTGTTTTTTTGAATTCTTCACAAACTTTCCTTGATAAACTTTCTTTTCATGAACAATCTGCATAAACTTTTGTAAAAAAAAAAAAAAAAATCAAAAATGCCCTTTTCCTACTCATATGAACCTGATATATGTCTTATTTATCTGATTTTATACATATCTAAGCAGTTTGTGTATGCATGCATTTTTCTTAGTAAATAAAAAGCACAAAATCAAATAATATTCAATCAGGGTATAAATAAAATATTGTACAAAATTTTAAAATGAAATGTGGTATTGTTCATTTAGGTCTGTTTTTATAAAAGTATAAGGAATTTAGAATAGTGTATCAAACATATTTTAGTATAGGAAAAAAACCTCATAGATTTCATTTGATTTCTCAATCACCCACCCTGAGTGAGCTAGTCGGGAGCATTTCCATATTGGTATTCCAGCTCTCCCAGCATAATTCTTACAGTATTATAAAATTGGTGCTTGAGATCATAAATTGACACTCATAAATATGCTGAGCGAGAAATAGGAGTATAATTTTCGAAATACTTTAAGAATAAATATTTTTTTAACAATTATGCATAGATGTGTAGCATTATATACATACACGCAATCTTACAAATGGTTATATATATGCATGATATATGTATGGAAAATGGCAAATCCATTACAATATATATATATATATATATAGTATATTACAATATATATATACTACAAAACATAGCATCAACTGAAGTAATCAATTTATATGCAAGAAGAACTGCCAAGTTAATACACAAAATTATATATCTTTTTTTAATTTACATATTAATAAGGTCGCTAACAAAGATACTGTTATTACTATGTAACTTGAATTTATTTCCTTTATTTTGAAAGAATCATTATTTCCCTTTTACTGGTTTTATTTTCTTTTACAAAAAAAAACATGGTCTGTAGCAATATGTTTTCTTTTAATTTTAACAAAAGAATTTTAAAATAAAATGTAAAAATGACTTAATTTTTTCCTTAAAAATGAAAATAAAATACATTTATTTTATTTAAAAATACTGTCAAAATAATATATTTTTGAATAACTAGTATTACCTTTAAATATTTCTAATTTAAAAATCCATACATGCACATAAATGCATACACACATGTGATAATGTAATTTGTCATTTTCTTATTTAAATCTATGGTCTTTAAAGTATGTAGATAGACACAACCCTATTATATCCTATTTAAATATAAGTTTATAAAATTATAAATAACTTTTAATATAAGATGTTAAATTTACATGTATTATTTTTAAACACAAAAATAAAGAAAACTAATGATGAATTGCTTTCTATTTTGGTATGTCTATAACAATTTTAAATTTAAGATTAAATATTGCTTGATATATATATATTGAACCAACCGATCAATTTGAAATCAACCTCTGAACAACCATTAACGAAAATGACTATTTCTACTAACTACTATTTCTTAAAAAACTACCTTCAAAACTCTTAGAATATAAAACTTACTATTTAAAAATCTACCACTTAAACTTATGGGAGATAATAAACACTAAGCATTGACAAAAATAAAATATTAACTAATATTTTATGATATTTTGTCCTCCTAAATTTCCCTTTCAGACAATGGTTGGTTTTCAGGCAAAGTGTCAACTATTATCAATTGCGAACTATTAATAACATTCAACACTTGACTACCAAATATATACCGATCAAATAAACACTTTATTATTATTTTTAAAGAAGAAAGAAAATCCCTTAGGTGCCAGCTAATTACATTAGAATTAGCATGTCCATCTGATCAGCATAATCCGATGCCTGAAACGTCTGCTAGCTCAGTCAGTTCCAACCACCCACTAATAAACAAACAAAAGGTATCTTAAATGCCCGCCTGTTCTAAGCTACAATTATTTTTATTTAAAAACTAAAATAATTTCCCCCGAACCATTCAAAATAATACTTCACTCCTTTAAAACTAATAGTAACAACATTATACTGAATGCTAAACAGTTATAGATTTAACTTGGCGAATCTTTTCTAAATACTATTATTAATGATTGGATTTTTCCCCTCCTATTCTTATTAAGAAAATAAATATTTATACTTACCTGCACAAATCAGAAATAAACATAAATATTTTAAGAAAAATTATTTAAATGTTTTACTTTATTTTAAAATAAATGCATCATTTTATCTTATAATGAAACACACATACACTTCTTTTTTTAAAGATTAAAATAAGCATTTTAATATATTACTTGAGCAAATAAATTATACATGTTACATCATATTTTATTATTATTATTTTTTAAGTTTAAGTTTAAAAATCAAATCACACATACGTGCAGGCCAAAAATATTATTTAATAGAAGCTGCTTTTACTTATTTTATTATTGCAAAATATTATCTTTTGAATTTTAAAGTTTATTCTTTTTTAAGTTTAATTCAAAAAGTTCTTTCAATAAAGTCTATCTTTATTTTTATAGAAATTGAAATGTTTAGATATCAAAGTCAAATAATTACCTAGGTTTTTAAACATGACAGAAACAGTATAATGGAATTAACTCTTAACTCATCAATGACTGGCAAAATTCTTTCATAGATCCTGTGTCCTAATATTTCCATGACTGGTTTGGCATTCCCCACACTCCACTGTTCATGTAGACTATTTTAACATGATTACCTTCTGAACTAATCGCAGATCTTAGATGGGTAGAGAATGGCTTTTCAGTCAACTGCAAATATGTTGTTTTTTAACAATGCATCGTTTTTGGAAATATTAATTCAAAAATATTTTATTAAAATAAGAAAGTCAGAACCAAGAATGAACAAAATTTGAGCTATTTATACAGTTTTAAACAATGGAAAACTTTATTGTTAGCAGCAGCGTTCATCTTGTGAAAATAAAATCAGCTTCTAGCATCTACTTTTTATTAAAAATTGCATACACACACGCACATATATTTATTTATTCATTATAAAATAAAACAAAATCTCTTTATTATTTTATTAAAAATTCATTTAAAAAATATTAAATCATTTATTTATTACAAGATTTTTTTCTTCTTTTAAACAAAAAAAAATATTTTATTTTAAACCACTTATTATTTTAAACAGCTTATTATTTTAAACAACTTATTATTTTAAACAGCATTTACAGTTTATTTTATTAAATACAAAATTCCCCCTCCCCCTACTCTTTAGGTTTTACATTTTATTTTCTTAATATTAAACTATTATATTTTTAAACATGGAATTCATAATAAATTAATTACATATCAATGTACTTTGGTACATTATCTCTGTTTCTTCTTTAAACTAAAATATCATTCTGAGCCTTTTAGTTTTCTCAGAATTTAAACTTATAAATAATCTAATTTTATTTACTTAACCTTTATTTAACTATAAATTTCATCTCAGTATAATTCCATCCTATAACCGATCATGTGGCTCTTTCGTTCTATCCAATATATTTAGCATTATTTTAACCAAACACAAAAAAAAAAAACATTTTGCATTTCCAAATGTATATACAGTCAATCTCTACTCTCTTAGTTCTAATTCTATGTGGAGTGCATGTTATTTTTTTTTATCTTTAAAAAACATGTTTCTATTTTCTAACATCCACGAAAATCAAATTTTATTATACACCAAAACTAGCCTGTTCTGGAAAAAATATATAAGTACTACCAATACCTTTATGACACTTCTCTTCAGTAAATATCCCCTATTAATATATAACAACAGTCAACTTTGACCCTCCATTTAAACAACTAACTACAATTCAAGTTGTTTATTTTATTTAAACATCTAATTTCAAGCCATGTCGATTCACCAAATGAATTCCCAACTATGTCTTATAGTAATCTTATCATTTGCTATGACTATTTTCAGGCTTTTTTAAATCTCTACATCAACATCCAATTATCCTTTACATTAGTCCTACGTCAATGTGCAAATGACCATTCAACTACGGTCGTATCACTTAAACAACTAAATCTCGGGCCATATTACTGCACCTATTAAATGTCCAACTATCTATGTTAGTGCACTGAATGCCCCTCCAAACTACAACTTCTATTTCTCCACTTAAAATGACACTTTCAGGTCATGTTACTGTGCCTAATAAATGTCCAACTAACTATGTTAATATGCTGTGCCCCTCCTAAACTACAACTATCAGTTCCTCCACTTAAAACAGTAACTTTTGGGCCATGTTCTGCACCTTATATATGTCCAACTAACTATGTTTGTACACCATATGTCCTAAACTACAACTATCAGTTCCTTCACTTAAAACAACCACTTCCAGGCCACATTCTGTGCCTAATAAACATCCAACTAACTACGTTATAATGCCGTGTGCCCCTCCAAACTAATTTTTCCATTGGTTCTTCCACTCAAAATGCCTACTTCTCAGGCCACATTGACATGCTACATAATCCAGTTTTACGCTACATCAAATGTACCAAAAAACAGTTTCACTCCACATTGATGCGCCAAATAAACCAACCGATCAATTTGAAATCAGCCTCCAAACAACCATTAACGAAAATGACTATTTCTACTAACTACTATTTCTTAAAAAACTACCTTCAAAACTCTTAGAATATAAAACTTATTATTTAAAAATTTACCACTTAAACTTATGGGAAATAACAAACACTAAGCATCGACAAATAAAATATTAACTAATATTTTATGACATTTTGTCCTCCTAAATTTTCCTTTCAGACAATGGTTGGTTTCCAGGCAAAGTGTCAACTATTATCAATTGTGAACTATTAATAACATTCAACACTTGACTACCAAATATATACCGATCAAATAAACACTTTATTATTATTTTTAAAGAAGAAAGAAAATCCCTCAGGCACCAGCTAATTACATTAGAATTAGCATGTCCATCTGATCAGCATAATCCGGTGCCTGAAACGTCTGCTAGCTCAGTCGGTTCCAACCTCCCACTAATATACAAACAAAATGTATCTTAAATGCCCGCCTGTTCTAAGCTACTACTATTTTTATTTAAAAACTAAAATAATTTCCCCTGAACCATTCAAAATAATACTTCGCTCCTTTAAAACTAATAATAACAACATTATACTGAATGCTAAACATTTATAGATTTAACTTGGCGAATCTTTTCTAAATACTATTATTAATGATTGGATTTTTTTCCTCCTACTCTTATTAAGAAAATAAATATTTATACTTACCCGCACGTATCAGAAATAAACATAAATATTTTAAGAAAAATAATTTAAATGTTTTACTTTATTTTAAAATAAATGCATCATTTTATCTTATAATGAAACACACATACACTTTTTTTTTAAAGATTAAAATAAGCATTTTAATATATTACTTGAGCAAATAAATTATACACATTACATCATATTTTATTATTATTATTTTTTAAGTTTAAGTTTAAAAATCAAATCACACATATGTGCATGCCAAAAATATTATTTAATAGAAGCTGCTTTTACTTATTTTATTATTGCAAATATTAATTTTTTGAAGTTTAAAGTTTATTCTTTTTTTTAAGTTTAATTCAAAAAGTTCAAAAGTTCTTTCAATAAAGTCTATCTTTATTTTTAAAGGAAATCAGAATGTTTAGATATCAAAGTCAAATAATTACCTAGGTTTTATATATGACAGAAACAGTATAATGGAATTATTTCTTAATTCATCGATGACCGGTAAATGATTCCTTCGTGGATCCTGTGACTTGTTATGATTTCCGTGGCTGGTTTGGCATTTCCTGCACTCCACTGTCCGTTTATTCTATTTCAACATGATTACTTTCCGAACTAATCGCAGATCTTAGATGCATAGAGAGTGGCTTTCGGTCAACTGTGAATACATTGGTTTTTAACAATGCAACATTTTTGGAAATATTACTTCAAAATATTTTATTAAAATAAGAAAGTCAGAACCAAGAATGAACAAAATTTGAGCTATTTATACAGTTTTAAACAATGAAAAACTTTATTTTTAGCAGCAGCATTCCTCTTGTGAAAATAAAATCAGCTTCTAGCATCTACTTTTTATTAAAAATTGCATACACACATGCACATATATTTATTTATTTATTATAAGATAAAACGAAATCTCTTTATTATTTTATTAAAAATTCATTTAAAAAAATATTAAATCATTTATTTATTACAAAATTTTTTCCTTCTTTTAAACAAAAAAAATCTTTTATTTTAAACAGCTTATTATTTTAGACAGCTTATTATTTTAAACAACTTATTATTTTAAACAGCGTTTACAGTTTATTTTATTCAATACAAAAATCCCCCTCCCCCCCTACTCTTTAGTTTTTACATTTTATTCTCTTAATATTAAACTTTTATATTTTTAAACATGGAATTCATAATAAATTAATTACATATCAATGTACTTTGGTACATTATCTCCATCCCTCCTCTGAAACTAAAATATCATTCTGAGCATTTTAGTTTTCTCAAAATTTAAACTTATAACAATCTAATTTTATTTACTTAACATTCTTAACTGTATACGTGTATTCTTATTTATCCACTATAATTCATCCCAGTATAATTCCATCCCATAACCGATCATGTGGCTCTTTCCTTTTATCCAATATATTTAGCATTATTTTAACCAAACACAAAAAGCAAAACAAAACATTTTAAATTTCCAAACATATATGCAGTCAACCTCTACTCTCTTAGTTCTAATTCTATGTGGAGTGCATGTTATTTTTTTATCTTTAAAAAAACATGTTTCTACTTTCTAACATCCACGAAAATCAAATTTTTATCATACACCAAAGCTAGCCTGTTCGGGAAAAAAAATACAAAAACTACCAATACCTTTATTACACTTTTCTTCAGTAAATATTCCCTATTAATATATAACAATGGTCAACTTTGACCCTCCATTTAAACAACTAACTACAATTCAAGTTGTTTATTTAAACATCTAATTTCAAGCCACGTTGATTCGCCAAATAAATTCCCAACTATGTTGTATAGTAATCTTATCATTTGCTATCACTATTTTCAGGCTCCTTTAAATCCCTACATCAACATTCAATTATCCCTTACATTGGTCCTATGTTAATGTGCAAATGACCATTCAACTACAGTCCTATCACTTAAACAACTAAATTTCAGGCCATATTACTGTGCCTATTAAATGTCCAACTATCTACATTAATGTGCTGAATGCCCCTCCAAACTACAACTTCTATTTCTCCACTTAAAATGACACTTTTGGGCCACATTACTGTGCCTGATAAATGTCCAACTAACTATGTTATTGCACTGTATTCCCCTCCTAAACTACAACTATCAGTTCCTTCACTTAAAACAATAACTTTCGGGCCATGTTCTGCACCTAATAAACGTCCAACTAACTACGTTTATATGCCATATGCCTCTCCTAAACTATGACTATCAGTTCCTCCACTTAAAATGACCACTTCTGGGCCATGTTCTGTGCCTAATAAACATCCAACTAACTCCATTATAATGCTATGTTCCCCTCCAAACTACAATTTTTGTTGGTTCTTTCACTTGAAATGTCTAATTCTCAGGCCACATTGACACGCTACATAAACCAGTTTCGTGCTACATCAGATGCACCAAAAAAGAAGATTCGTGCCACATTGATGTGCCAAATGAACCAACCGATAAAAAAAAACGAACCTGCCTGCTAATTTTCAATCAACCTGATAAATGAACAACAACTAAATAAAACTACTTAACGATCCCAAAAATTATACTACTTCTTTTACCTGGAATTTACTACTTAAAATGATCCAGGAAACAACAAGCACTAAGCATCAACAAATAAAATATTAACTAATATTTTATGATATTTTGTTCTAAATTTCCCTTTCAGACAATGAATGGTTTTCAGGCAAAGTGTCAACTATTATCAATAGCGAACTATTAATAACATTCAACACTTGACTACCAAATATATACCAATCAAATAAACACTTTATTATTATTTTTTAAAGAAGAAAGAAAATCCCTTAGGTGCCAGCTAATTACATTAGAATTAGCATGTCCATCTGATCAGTATAATCCGGTGCCTGAAATGTCTGCTAGCTCAGTCAGTTCAAACCACCCACTAATAAACAAACAAAAGGTATTTTAAATGCCCACCTGTTCTAAACTGCTACTATTTTCTGAAACTAAAATAATTTTCCCCTGAACCATTTTAAATAATACTTCACTCCTTTAAAACTAATATCACAACATTATACTGAATGCTAAACGTTTATAGATTTATCCTGGTGAATCTTTCCTAAAATACTATTATTAATGATTGGATTTTTTTCCTCCTACTCTTATTAAGAAAATAAATATTTATACTTACCCACACATATCAGAAATAAACATAAATATTTTAAGAAAAATAATTTAAATGTTTTACTTTATTTTAAAATAAATGCATCATTTTATCTTATAATGAAACACACATACACTTTTTTTTTAAGATTAAAATAAGCATTTTAATATATTACTTGAGCAAATAAATTATACACATTACATCATATTTTATTATTATTATTTTTTAAGTTTAAGTTTAAAACTCAAATCACACATATGTGCATGCCAAAAATATTATTTAATAGAAGCTGCTTTTACTTATTTTATTATTGCAAATATTAATTTTTTGAAGTTTAAAGTTTTTTTTTTTTTTTAAGTTTAATTCAAAAAGTTCAAAAGTTCTTTCAATAAAGTCTATCTTTATTTTTAAAGGAAATCGAAATGTTTAGATATCAAAGTCAAATAATTACCTAGGTTTTATATATGACAGAAACAGTATAATGGAATTATTTCTTAATTCATCGACGACCGGTAAATGATTCCTTCGTGGATCCTGTGACTTGTTATGATTTCTGTGGCTGGTTTGGCGTTCCCCACACTCCACTGTCCATTTATTCTATTTCAACATGATTACTTTTTGAACTAATCGCAGATCTTAGATGCATAGAGAGTGACTTTCGGTCACCTGCAAATACGTTGGTTTTTAACAATGCAACATTTTTGGAAATACTACTTCAAAATATTTTATTAAAATAAGAAAGTCAGAACCAAGAATGAACAAAATTTGAGCTATTTATACAGTTTTAAACAATGAAAAACTTTATTTTTAGCAGCAGCATTCGTCTTGTGAAAATAAAATCAGCTTCTAGCGTCTACTTTTTATTAAAAATTGCATACACACATGCACATATATTTATTTATTTATTATAAGATAAAACAAAATCTCTTTATTATTTTATTAAAAATTCATTTAAAAAAATATTAAATCATTTATTTATTACAAGATTTTTTTCTTCTTTTAAACAAAAAAAAATCTTTTATTTTAAACAGCTTATTATTTTAAACAACTTATTATTTTAAACAGCATTTACAGTTTATTTTATCTAATACAAATTCCCCCTCCCCCCTACTCTTTATTTTTTACATTTTATTCTCTTAATATTAAATTTTTATATTTTTAAACATGGAATTTATAATAAATTAATTACATATCAATGTACTTTGGTACAATATATATATATATATATATATATATATAAGATGCTCTGTAAAAGTGGATAGTGGTCTTTGCTGGCTTACTGTTCCAACCAGGGAGTAAGAAAATCAATGGCATATGAAATACATCTATGACCATTGATAACATGATAGCTACATTTTTGGGCCATACGTTAGGTGAATATTAAGCCCTGTATGCTAATGTGGTACAAGGAAACTCCAATGCATCTACTTAGATTACATTGATGTAAAACATCTGTACATCTATCCACCAGCACCAATTTAACTATGAAACAGTTAGTCCAAAATCAACACACCTTAATTAAATAACTGCTTTGGGTTATTAAATGGGTGTCTTACACATCTTATTTCATTGGTCAAAATGTTGTTTTCTTTTTTAATGACTAAAAACTACAAACATGATGTCAACAGAAATATGGGCATTTGATAGATCTCAGGTGTAGCTTTTTAAAGATCTCTTTAATAAAAAAATTTGATGAAATTTCTATTTTTTATTAATTTTTTTCATAACCAGTGCATTTATTTATTTTTTTTTATCAATTTTGTAATTTCCATGAAGCGATAAAGACAGAAAACTTTTATTGGTCCAAAAATATGCTTTTATTTGATTTAAAATATGCTGATCAAATCAACACCTTCCAGGGAGTCTAAACGTAATCATAGAATATTGGGCTTGGTGGTATAACATTTTAATTTTTTGAATAATATTTAATTTTTTAATTATATGAAAAAATGATTTAATTTTTATTAATTTTGTTTGTAGTGGTGTGTGTCTATATAAATTCTATGTATATTTATGCTCATATGAATTCATGTGTACAGTAATTTTGTGTTCTAATCCACTTATTTTATAAAATAAACTTAGTTAGGCAGGCAGGAAGATAAATAGCAGGCAGGCTGGCAGACAGATAGATAGATGTATTTTTAGGTAGATAGACAGATAGTCAGACAGACAGGTAGATATTGTGGTTATTATGTATTATTCTATTATAGAATTGAAATCTTGAACAGGTATCTGGAATAAAGTAATTTTTTTTTTACTTTGTTTAAATTAATCACAAAAGTTAATGAAGTTTATTGAATTACCTAGAAATATAATGTCCATACCCTATCAAGAGTTGTACTATTAAATTTGAAGATAAATTGTTTGAGAGGGTGTGCAGGTACATTAAATGATTGCCATCATATGGAATAAAACTGTTGGTGAATGTTTTATATTTTTGCCTTTATTCACTTTCCATTTATGTATTTCACCAAATTAGAAGTTTAAACCAACTAGTACAATATTTTAATGAATTTTCTAAAACCCAAGCTATGGTTTGCTGAATGATAGAATGATCATTAGTTGGATATAAATTCAAACCTGGGTTATTATTTTTGCTGCTGTGGATATTAAATAGTATGACCAAGACCAAACTAATAAATATTTTAATAATGTCAGGTATCACAAGACATATCCATATAGTGAGCAAGAAATATTATTGTTGTGGATCAACATTGTCAGCAATAGGTTTTTCAACTGGTAATGCTTTTCAGTAAGCTTGTCATAAATTATGATTGTGTCAGTAAGTGTGGCAAGTAATCACATCATATATATATATATATATATATATATATATATATATATATATATATATATATATATATATATATATATATATATATTTGTAACGGAATAAAATATGCCATCACATTATTTTAAAATTAAAATAAAGATCATAAATAAAAATTGATTTATTAAAAAGAAAAAAACTTAACTTAAAAACTGAAATTTAAAAACTGTTTAACGTGTATATATATATATATATATATATATATAGAGAGAGAGAGAGAGATCGCATGATGGACAACTTTAAAAACTATTTTAAAAAATAAAAATATTTGAAAGTAATTTTTTTTGTAAAAAAAGTAAAGATATAAAGATTTGATATTTTTGGAAATAGAAATAATGTTGATTTTTATAATCTTAGAAAATGGAAATGATTGTTTTATTAATTAAATGATTGTTCGAAAGCAAGCTGGCCCTTGAGGCATTTAAATTAAATTAAATAGTCAGAAAAGAGAGTACAAAGAAATTAAATGACCAATGCAAACACCAGAAATGTCAGCATGGACCGTAATTGAAACACCAGAGGATTAGTGACATCTTGCCGGTTGAATCCAAAGATTGGATGATAAGAGACTAATAAAAATATAAAAGCAAAATTATTATGAGAATTGTGATCTGAGAGCTGACTATGAACATGTCGTTATAACTAGCTATATTGCAGATTTTCACGATGTGGAAGTCTGCAATAAATTTAATTTTCCGAACAACCAGCTGAGACCTCCCTATGACATTTAGGGACCAAAAAGAAATGGCAAGTAGTGGCTTCATTTTTAAAAAGGAGGAACAAACAATCTACATAAGTGATCACAAAGATGGACCTCAAAATCTGCAGAATCCGTAAAGTATAAACTTTTGCCAATTGAACTTTCTTTTAAATAATTATCGTATAACATCAATAAGCAATCAATCCAAAAAAAAAAAAAAGTAATATAAATTAATGTACTCTTATCTGACCAAAAATAGAACTCTAAATCAATTATAAATATTTGTTTTATATACATTTGCTATTTCAATCATTTCCATTTTTTTTAATTTAATTATTTATGTTTGTATTTAACTAGATTATGTATTTCTATCTGTTAAATAAAATGTATTAAATTAAAGTTGGGTGTAGGTAGCTGCATGGATAAAGATTAATAACTGTTTAAATTCGTTTATGTTTAATTTAAGGGATTTTAATTTCAAGCTATTTGTTTCATAGTTAGGGCAATGCTCGTGGAAGGATATATGGATGTTGATATTAATGTAATGTGAAGCATGTTTAGCATACAGGGCAATGTGTCCAACTGAATGCATGACCCCAAAGAGGCAGTCATATCGTTGAAATGGTCGCAGATGTATTTCCTGCGCCATTGACCCCTTCTTGCTCTATGGACAGGGATTTATAAGATGGCAGAAAGACCGCTCTCCCCTTATATGTAGCACTCTTTAAAAATAATTATATACATGATTCCTTAGTCAGGCAGATGCACTTTCCTGTTCTGGACATGGATCATTTCCTTCAAATAATATCACGCTGTCAGATGCACATTTCTGTCAGCGTGGTTTTATGCTAGCATCTTCATATTATATTAGATGCAAATATATATCTGGAAGCTGACATTGGGTTGGCTACGAACTTTTAGTAGATTGAATGAATGTTTTGATAAGTTTTTAAGTGGAAAAAAAATCTATGTCGACTATCTATGCTCGACATGCTAAAGTAAAGTATAATTTAAATATCCATCTGTGCGTTCTATTTAAATAGTAATTTGAATTTAAATTTTAAAAAAATTATTAATGTTAAAATCTAAAATAAATTTATTCCTCAAATTTTAAATGTGCGTTAATAAAATCTATTTGTGTGTTAATTACTGGCAGTGGCTTCTTTAATTTTATTGTTTTAAATATTAATATATTTTGAGAATCCAAATCTATTAAAACTTATAAAAATGTTTAAGTCTCTGCTACTCTATGAGCTAGTGACCTTGGGCAAACGGTCAGAATAATATATATAAGAAAATTTTTTGAATCTTAATGTACGTATCTGCCTACTATATAAATTTTTCTAGGTTCAAATGCCTAGATGGCGCCCTCATACGGCAGATATGTTGAAAGCTCCTTTCAGTGACCGTTAAAATATATATAATTAGAGACCAACCAGTAACCACCTAAACATTCACAGTAAATTTAGTAATCAATATTTCTCACTGCTGTCAAGACAACCTTCACACCTTTTAATAGCAAGGATGGAAATCCATTCTTACTAATGGTCCATTGAATATATATGGACACTTAAAGCTTGCAACTTGATCACAGAGAATGAAATATTGATACACAGAAGATAAAATAAACCTCTTTAAACATGAAATAAACATGTCACTGTAATGCAGACTAATAAATAGTCAATTATAACATTACAATACTATATATAAATATATATATAATCTCAGTACATATAATGCTGCAATGTATGTCATGTTGATCATTCTGTTATAATATAGATGTAATAGTTAATAATATAGCGATTTATATATCTATAATATTGTGGAGCAACTACTCTTCCCACGATGCGCTTATTGACAGGAGAGTGCGTGTCAATTTTAACGGTGTAAAGAGTAATTGCTTCCGCAGTACTACAGATATATAACTAGCTATATTATTATTATTACATATATATATTGTATCGGTTGATACTAATTTATAATATATTTTTAGATCTTTAATAAAATAATCCAATTTAGTATTTCAAATATTTTTTTATGCTTCATAAAACAAATATTATTTTTTCTTATTATTTTTTTTAACAATTCCTCCAACATTTTGTTTCTTTACTTTCTTTTGTAAATATAATATAATTAGATATAGTTCTAATCAAAAAATTTAATGTTATTTTAACTATAATAGAAATTAATGTAATTGTTTGAAAACTCATACATTTTTTTGTTAGTGACTACTTTTATTAAAATCATAACTATAGAAAAATAATCTACTGGCTAATTTCATATATCGTCAATTACATTAGAAAGATTTAGGAGATAGTTATTTTTTTTAATTCACATCCATCTATATAGTAAGCTTTAATAATCAATACTCGCCAAAGGTAATACAATAGCTATTTTTATCAATTAGAATTTTTTGCTACTTGAACTTCTTTCTCATCTTTAAAGTTTTTTATATTAGTAATCTATTAGCTTAAAATTTAAAAACATTGCAAGCTTTTGATCTTAATCTACTTTCTTTAATAGATATATAGATTTAACACTAAACTGATTTACTACAAATATTAATGACCTCAATTTTAATTTAACTGCAATCCCCTTTCATCGTTTAGATGGGAAATTATATATCTACATTACGTATTTTCTTCTCTTCTTATGTTAAACATATTTGTTTATAAAAAAACAGTCATTCACTTTATTACCATTGATGAATTAATACAGTGGTAGAATTATGGACTCTGGAATTCAAGATTCATGGATCGTGGCTCTCTTTACTTTTAGTGCTTGATTTTATTATGATATCCTGAACAATAAACCATTTGATTACTTTTTATTCACTTTACTTACCTACTCCGAAGCCACATATTTAAAGCTTGAGTAATCAAACAATGAACATTAAATAGTAATAATATATCCACATTTCTAAACTATTTTTTCAAAAACTAATAGCCTTAAAATAGTTTTAAAAATATGAATATTCTTATAGTGTTTATTATTTAATCAAACTTTTTATTAGTTTCTCTGAAGTAGATTAAATAAAATGAAATACTGCTAAAAACATATATTGAATGCAAGAACATATGCATAAAAAAATTTACACTGTTTTATTGGTAAATATTAACTTATTCTTTTACAATATTTTAATATAGCATTTTACAATCAAAAATTTCATCATATAGACTTTTTATGATATCTTTATTTCATCTTTTATGCCTTTCTTCTGTATCTATTATATTTTATTTATTGCAGTTGCATTAATTTTAATTATGCAAATCAGAAATTTCTGTTATAGATTTAATAGTCTTTCTTAATTAATTACTAATGATTTGTGATGCATTATTTAATAATAAAGCTTTAATTCTGTTATATATTAAGTACAACTAAATAGGTTTTTTTTTTCCAATTTTAATAATTTTGAACACATCTTTTTTTTTAAGTTGTTATATGCCTCCCCCTTTTTTTTTACACTAATGCATTGGTAAAAAGATGTATTGAAACTTAACCATCACTTTCAGTATTCAAAAATCATATGATCTCCTGGGTGATTCCATTAAATCTTTATAATGCACTGTCTTTAAAATTGCAATAATTTTTTTAAAAAAACAATTCACATTTTTAATGATTTATTATTTATTTTTTTATATTCTTAATAGTTGCCTATTCTTCATCAATTTATATATGCATCCTCCCCCCCCCCTTTTTTTTAAATGTCATTTCTATTTTTTAATTAGGATAGTGTACAAAACTACATAATTTTCACATGAAATACTAATTCTAGTTTAGTAATAATTATTGTTCTAATAGTCTTTGCTAGACTCCATTTAAATAATATTTTGTTATTGTTTTTGTAATAGTTCTGAATAAAATAATACTAAAAATAAATTTAAATCTTATCTAAATAGAAAGAAATCCTAAATAATATATTTTAAAAAAAATATTTTTTAAAAAATAATGCTTTATTGTAAATAGCTGATTAAAAAGTGCAAAATGCCATTCTTGAAAAATATCAAAGATCAATTGGAAATTGCAGGAATATTGTCATTACATAAAAGCATTTGAGGCTGGAATAAATCATAAAAATAAAAAAAGATTCAAATATTTTTATAAAACAACACAATATTCTTGAAATTTCCAATTGTTTTATAACAAGTATAGATTCTTAAAATTACTGATATTTTTTAAGAATGGCAAATTAAATGACAGGGGGTTACTTTGTTATTTTGTACTTTTTTGTTGGCTATTTTCATGAAAGCATTATTTTTATAAAATAATATTTTTTTTAAATCTTATTTTTTTACTTTTTAGCTTTATTTACATATTATTTTAAAAAATTGTTAAAACTACAAAGAAATCTGACAAAAATTATAATTTAATAATAAGATGGGAAAATAAAAAATAAACCTCTAATAAATGAATTCTAAATTTAAATATCATATGATCATCTTCTACATAAAAATATGTATGTATTGACTTTTAATTAATTTAATTAAATAAATGAGTCAATATTAACAAAATTTTAATCTACAAATATAGTATTTCCATTTGCTCAGTTGTTAGAGTGTTTTCTTAGAAGAGTAAGGATGTAATTTCAAGTTCTAAAAGGTAACAATTTTTTTCCATTTTTAATTCAAAAATGTGGACATACCAACAGAAACACAGACAGGGACAATTAATACAAAAGCATTTACTATGTGATACAAGTCTTGCAAAGAAGAAATATTTAAAAAAAATTAATGCTAAGCTAATTTTAAAATGTTTGGAAATGCTTAATGATTGTACTCTAAAAAATACTCAAAAGGTTTTCCATAAGAATTCATAAGAAGTTTGAGAGCCAGAAACAATACATCTGAGCATATTTCATGGCAATTTAAACCACAATAGCTGCATTCAATAAAGTGTAAAAAAAATTTTTAAATATTACAAAGATTATATAAACAATAATAAAAAATATAGCAATAATCAAGCCAAGTTGATCAACAAAGCTTAATTAGTTAATAGCAATAATCATGATAAAATTTAAGTACAAAAGTTAATTATAAATTATTGATTAATTGCTCATATGATGTTGGCACACCACAAACGATAGTCAGATTGAATTGCAATTAAAAAAATTGTAACTTTCAAATGCATCACTCTATTACTGATCTAAATAATGCAGGGCATGTTAATAGAAAATATTAAAGGTCATTGGCATAAATCACATAACTATAAACATAATATGAAAAAGAGTATTTAAGTTCTCTCTATTGGCATCCTATTTAATTAAAATGCAGGATGTTATATTATAGACAAAATCTGTATTATGATTTACAATAACAGTGCTCAGAAGAGCGATTTTAATGGAAGACACTTTATTATCTGCATTTAGTCCAACATCACTAATGACCAATCAGATTCGGCTTAAATTTTATTTATATGGAACAGATTTTATTTACTTTAATTCAAAGATTGCAAAGTAAAACAGTACAATTATTAAATGTGATAATGTTTATAATTAATATATATAAGTGTGTAAAAGAAAAAAATATTCTGCTGAAACAGAATTGAGTAAACTGGAGTCACATGATAGACTCGTGATATAAATTAAAACACTAATAAAATTTATTTTTATTTACAAAGTTAATTATTAATATATATATATAATATTTTATTTTACTATATGTACATGTGTGCAAATGTATTATGTAGATGTGTACACATTAAACATATAATCTTTTGAAAATAGAATATTTTTAAAAAAATCATTGTCATAAATAAAACTATTATTTATAGCATAAAATGTACAATATAATATATATCAAATAATAATACAAATCGATTTACAGCTGCAATTCAATTTTTAAACGTTCTATAAAAATAAATTTCTGGACTATTTTATTTTAATATAATAATGAAATAAATAAATAAAAATCGCAATACAATTCACTTGTGAAAAAAAAAAAAAAAATTTTAAGAGCAAATACTGAAATAAAAAAATTCTGTATACAAAATAAGAGTAATAAAACATAAAGTGAAAATAAAATAATGTCTGATAAAAATTTAAACAGCTAACTAAATATTTTTGAGCAAATACTAGAAATTAAATATTTATAATTTAAAATGATGTGTTGGTTAGCAATTATTTTACTATTCTTAAAAATAAATAAATAAAATGAATACAAAAAAAAATTGTCAGTACTCATTTATTATACATCTTTATTTGTAATAAATATTACACTTATATGAATATCATTAATAAAGAACACATTTGATCTGAATGGTTAATTAATCTACATTTAAGGATTAATTATATTCTTCAATAACTCACAAACTGCAGACTACGATATATATATATATATATATATATATATATATATATATATATATGATGAACAAAACAAGTTTTAAATTTCGTAACTTGCTTTAGCTTGCAATTAATTAATTAATTACTGGTGCAGAAGTAGAAAAAGTGGCAAATATGGTTTTAGGTGAGAATATTCAGAAGAATAAAAGTTATAAAAAAATTAGAATTAGTAAAAGTGTAAAAGAGAGGAAAGAAGCATATAGAGAATATAAGTGTGCTATTAAGAATAAGGAAAGTGAAAAAGATATTAATGCTAAATGGGAAAGGTACTTAGAAAAGAAGAAGTTGGCTAAAATAGATAATTATAAAGAGAGAATGAAATTGAATAGTAAGGTGTTGGAGGATATTAATAAAAGTGGAAGAGATGGGAGTAAAAATTTTGGAATTACATTAAAAGGAGAAATGTAGGGGAGAGAGAGATAGTATTACTAGATGATGAGGGAACAGAGTGTAGCTCTAGAGAAGATTTAGAAAGAATCTTAAATAGTTATGTAATGAATATAGAAAAGATGTTAGATGTGAATGATAGAGTGATAGAAAACATGAAAGCATATAGTAATGGGAATATTATTTTTCAAAAAATGAACTGAATGAGGTAGAGAAGAAATTGAAAAGTGGAAAGGCAAGAGGTTTAGATGGATGAGCAGCAGAGTTGGTAATGAATTTAGGATATAGGGCAAAAGTAAAGTTATTATCCTGTTTTAATAAAATGGCACAGGATAGAGTTTTCCCAAGTAGTTGGAGTAATACAAGAGTAATGTTATTATTTAAATGAAAGTGTAAGGATCACAGAAAGTTGAATAATTATAGACCAATAGTGGTAACATCAGTTTTATATAAAGTTTTCTCATATATGGTGGCTAGTAGAGTTGTAAAATGGATGGAAGGGAATAATGTAGTGGGGGAAATGCAAGGAGGTTTTAGAATAGATAGGCATATAGGAGATAGTTAGGCATATAGGAGATAGTTTATTTGTAGTTACACAACTTATGGATATGAGTAGGAATTTAGGTAAACAGTTATATATGAGTTTTATAGATATAGAGAAGGCATATGATAGAATAAATAGAAATAAATTATGGATAAGATAAGTTTAGCAAATTTGGGAATGGATGACGCTTTAATAGATATTATTAAGAAATTATATGAAAATAATTATATATATATATATATATATATATATATATATATATATATATATAAAAAAAAAAAAAAAAAAAAATGTACCCTCACTTCCTGGAAATATATAATTATAATCACTTGATCTAGCTCAGATAAATAACTATGTGTATCTAAATTAATAACTATATTTTTAAGAATATCAATGATTAAATTAACATAATTAATAAATAATAATATAGTTCTGGTTTATAAAATGAAATAAATGAATATCTAATCAAATCATGAGACTATGAAGTGAGTTTACAAGTGGTAGAGAGAATACATTAAGATAATCTCCCACTGGATATCACCTTAATGGCATAAGAATACTATCCTTATTCCTATTACTCAAATACTACATTTATAGTACTCTTACATCTTTAATCAAAACTAATTAAGTAAATTACCTTTAACAAATTAATTTAATATCTTTTTCAAAACTAATTTAACTCAAATTATCTCAGGTTCTCTTAAAATAATGATAAATTAATTATAACTTTTGTAATCAAGTATGATAAGGGATTTAATATCATTCCTAACTACAATTTAATAATATTAACAATAACAAATAGTAATACTAATCTTTAATCTATAATTCACTTTCCTATCTTTTTTACTTATAATGTTATTCTTAGATATCAGACAATCAAATGTAATGTAATTTTCTATTATCCATATGGCATCTTAGATAATATATTTAGTATGATATTACAATCTGAGAATATGTGGCAATCATTACTAAGATAATTTAATGTAAATCTTTGGTAATTATTCCATGACCATCATAACAATACAATAAGTAAAACTTCTTAAATAAAATATATCAATAAAATAGTATAACTCTTAAATAAAAATTTTATTTATGATGTGCAAATATTATGTCTTCATTATAATTATCTGTGATTATGTAATTGTGATGTGAAGAAATTGAGTCAACACCAAGACTTATAAAACACATTTAACAATTTTATTAACAAACTTAACAATAAAATTATTTACATTATTTACATTTTGATAGAATTCTATTTATTCGTATTCAGGTATTTTTTCAAGACAAATCAAATGACTTAAAACATAAGATACAGAACATTTCCTACATAAAATATTTCTTATTTTTAAAACTATCATTATATAACTTTTATTACAGTTATTCGATATTATTACTTTATAGGTTTTAAAAAAATATAGGTAATACTTTTATTATGTACTTATCCTTGTTATTTAGTTTTTAAAAGTATTTATTATTCTGTATAGTCATTTTTCAATATTTATGTGAACAACCTTAATTCATAGCATACCATCAAACTAAGCTACTTACTAATTATTACTTTAAACTTTAAATATCATGTATGGATTAGTGTGTTGTTATAAAATTATTTTTGTAAAACTTATGACTACTTTCATTCATTCAACACGATTCAGTTTATTACATTTAATCATAAATAAAAATATGCATTATAAGTATGTCTTTTAAAAAAATTCTTAATAATTAAGTAATATCATTATAAATTCTTTTAACTTGTTAACTATTTATTTTCTAAAAAAAATGAATATCATTTTAACTATAAAAGTTTTATGATTCTTTCACTGATGAAATTATGTTTTTATAATTTTTACACTTATTATAATCTAAGCAACATAACTTATCTTATCCAATTTAACGATTCTCTATTTCCAAACCTATTTATTATTTTCAATTTTAAAACAACCATCTTTTACAATGTAATCCAATAAATTTCAATAACACATAAACTAGTAGGCATATGGGGTAAACTATAACTTCAACTTAACCCTTTTATCAACTAACCATCATGGGCATAGTGTACATGAACTGAGGTATAACTTATTTGTTTAATAACCTCTTCTACCAAGTATAATGTCCAGGCTATTCATTCAGCACTATGGCACATTAAGCTTTAACACATAGAAAAATAAACACTGCCATGAATATACACAAGATATAGGGCTATGTTAGCTATACTTGTATAAACATCAATATAGTATATTCTTCTTCCCATATAAACAAACCCTACATACAATATTATCCTGGTCTTATATAACCTAATACTAAGATATTAGCATTTAAAATTCACCAATTTACATCGCTAAATTCATCTTCTCATTTCTATAATAACAAATAAATTCATTTTTAGAATAAGTCTAACTAACTAATAAGACAAGATTATTTTATTCTTTAATAGTTTTCAAACTTTAGCACAAACAATCAGAATCAGTGTCATATTTTTAACACTTTAAATTATTCAACAAAACATCCAATTCAGTTTTAATAGAATCATATACTTATATTTCTTTTATGTTTAAATATCTTTACGATACCATTAAAATTATGCATATTCTTAAATAACTAAACAAATGATAAATTATGTGTAGGTGTGTGTTTTATATACACATCCATCCGTACAAAATAACAAACACATTTTAAAACTATTAATAATTTACATTATTATCATAAGTAATTTCTGTTGGCAATTACTTAGTGATGTCATCTGGAGTACGATCTAAATAAAGATTTTATTATCGTTTATTCCACATTATCACACTTTAAAATATACTAAGTTAAAGATTTTTTTTTTTTACAATAAAATTTAATTACTAAGTTAATAAATAATTTAATGTTTTCTGTTTCTACACTATATTTATACTATGAATAAATATTACTATAATTGTGTTAGTACAAAAAAAATTAATTTTAAAAACATATTTACAATAATTTTATTAGAATTTCTTACGATGAAATGTTCTTTTCTTGATAATAAGTTCATTACAGGAAGTATCTTTTCTCCTGGTAAAAAACATTAATACACACTTTTGACGTCAATAATCACGCATGCTCCGGTTCTTGACGTTGTAATATATAGTCCAAACTGACAGTTCAAGTTAAATACGGTACGTTTACTTTTATTCTATAAGACTTACACTAATATAATTAATATTTTTCTTATCTCCAAAACTTTAAAAATCTTTAACATGTATTGTTAGGTAAATATCTAATTTTAAATACTCTTCGTCAAGATAATTTTCCAAATTCTTGTAACTTTTCCATATTTACTGTGGCTTAATATCTTCTGATACAACCAATACTTCTCCCAATATTTTCAAATAACTTAAATTATTTTCCCAAATAATTTAAATAAACTTTTGTATGTCCCGCATACCTTAATGACTAACTTGTAATATTTTTAGGATATAAGTCATATACTCACAAATGATCTCATATTTTCTAGGAAAAATTCCAATTTTAAAATATTTCCAATATTTCTTCAGAAAGAAATATCTCCACGTTCTAAAATAATTGTTCGGTCAAATTTAAAAGTTTTTTTGCTTTAAAAGTATTTTTCCATTGTATTTTAAATAAATTTCTTCATAAAATACATTATCTCATTTAACTTTATATCTTTTAATGAAAAAAAATTTATATATATATATTTTCTGTGACGTTCTTTTTATGAAATTTAGTCGTAAATCAATACGACTTATCAACATAGGCAAAATTATATACTTTATACGATAATAATATTTGAATACCTCCATTAAATTTTTTATATTTAGTGATGACTTCATGTTTAAGTTGATGACAAATTGAACAAAGCAGGTTGGCAAAGTAAGGAATAATTTAATTTTTTAGCAAAACATTTCTATATCCCACGAGCTTATAATAATAGATTACTGTACTTTTACAAAAATTGAATTTAAATAAAATGGATTATTACAATACTAAATACTTTACCGAAATTGTAGAAAATATTAACAATGTTATAATAGTACGTCATTGGTAGAATGAGATAACAGCTCAATAATTGTCTGCCAAAATGTAAACAGCTCTTAAATACTCCAGCTGATTCCAATTTTGATTGGTCCATTAAACAATCCTGGCCTCAAATTATCCGGGACCACGAACATTGGTTTAAAGTTAAAGTTAATAATAATTTACTAAATATTTATTTTTATTATATTCAATTCTTACTTAATTTTCACATTTTATTTTCACTTACTAAAGACTCCAAAATAATTTTTAAAAATCACATTTCAATATTTATTACCATTTCTACCTTTATTTTGAACTTAACGTATTTATTTTCAACAAAAAACATAAATCTGATTTTATTTATTATATTCACTTTTAAAATCCAATTTAATATTTATAACAAATAATATTATTCTATTTTCGAACACAGGTGTGCTTCACATGATTTACAAAACTAAATAAGGCGCTAATAATTTAAAGACTAAAATAATAATTTAATTTATAAAATGTTACATAATCACTATTATAGCACAATTTTAAACAATTATTTTACTATTATAAAACCAAAAAAATACACTTTTCTCCCACATTATTATTTTTTAATCAAATGATTTTAAAAATATAGCCATTAAATACAATTATTATTACTAAATCTATTCGTTTAACTTTAAAGCATTACTTTTAAAATTTACCTTAATTATTATTTATAAGACTTATTAAATCAGTATTTATTATGGCCAGTTCTCCCAACCATACAATCTTAAAATGATTTTTAGTTAACTGTTTTCTTACAAATACCAACCCAACACTATACATCAATTATTTTACTTGCCTTAGCTAAATTATTCAAAGATTATTAACACACAACATACATTACCCCTTATCCAACTTCAAAATTTAAAATTTTTCAGTAGATTATTAGAAATAATCCATTCTAACCTAAACAAAAGAGTACAATATATATATATATTAGGGAATATAGAATCAGTTAAAGTTAAAAATGGGTGGGACTAAGGCAAGGATGCCCTATGTCACCTATTTTGTTTGTGTTGTATTTGAGTGAAATGGAAATAGCAATAAAAAGATTAGGAAGAGGGATAGAGATACCATTAATAGGTAGTAAGGAAGTATATATTTTGTCAGGTTTTTTTTAGGATGACATATTTTTGTGTGCAGAAAAAAGAAGATATTGAAGTTATGCTGAGGACTTGCGCAAGGATGGGTAAAGAAATGGGAATTAAATTTAGTGAAGAAAAATCAAATATAATGATGGTTAATTCTGGGGAAAGAGAAGATGTAAAATTTTTATTGGGATATATTAAGTTAAGTGTGGTGAATAGATATGGTTATTTGGGAATTATTTTAAGTAATCAGAAAACTTATTTGGATATATGGGAGAAAAATTGATAAATGAATCAAAGAAAAGAAAGAGATTGATAAAGAAATTAACAGTGTTTTCATATAATAAATATGATGTAGCTAGAATTATATGGAAAGGAGTTGCAGTAGCAGGGTTAACATACGGTAATGATGCATTATATGTTAGTAAAGAGATATTAAATTACTTAGAGAAAGTTCAAAGGGAAATAGGAAGACATGCATTGGATGCAGAAGTATGGACAGCAAGGGAGGCATTCAAGAAGAAATGGGGTGGTCAAGTTTTCATATGAGAGATGCAAAAAGTAAAATGAAAATGTTTGGTAGATTGCAGTTTATGGATAATAAAAGAATAGCCAAAATAGTATTTAATTGGGTTATGAGTAAAGGGCAGCTAATAAGATGGGTGAGAAAGGTAATGCGGTATGCAAAAGATTTGGATAAAGAATTTATATCAGTATATTTGTACAAAAGATGGGATGATTGTGTTAAGAGGATTGTTGAGTGTTATAATAGTAAGGAATGGGATAAAAGACTAGATTTATTAATAAATAATAGGGAGTTAGAGAGATGGAAAAATAGTATGGAGAGTAAAAAGAGTTTAAATATATATATATTGTACCCTCACTTCCAGATATATATACAATATATATATATATATATTGTACCCTCACTTCCAGAAATATATAATATAACTTAAAATATGACTAGCTCAATTAAATCGTTATGCTCGGCTAAAATATGTATAACTATTATTAATATATTTTTATAATACTATATCTTGTCAGATTTATTACAATTAACAGAAAATTAATATGGTTCAATATCATGCACTAATTAAATAAGTATTTATTAAATCATGAGACTATGAAGTGAAGTTACAAGTGGTAATATGAATTTACATTGAGGCCATATCTTCTAAGATATTATCTCAATGGCATAAGAATACTATTACCTCTTTATTATCTCACTAATACATCTATATCACTCCTATGTCTTTTATAAAAATTAACTAACTTCAATAATAATAATAAATAAATCTCAATCTTTTTATCAAAGAAATATAACTAAATAATCTCAGGTTCTTTTAATTATCTTAAAGTAATAATACTTCTTGCAGATAGGCATGATAAGGGATTTAATATCAAACCTAACTACACCTAACTTATAATACTAATAAATAACTAATAATAATAATCTTCAATGTATAAGTTAACCTTATTTATTTTATTATACTACTAATCATTAAGAAAACAAGTAAATCATCTACATGTCTTTCATCTTCATATAGTATCTTAATTGAGAATATAATAAAATCTTATAATCTAATAATATGTGGCAATAAATAATATTATACTTTTATATTATGCATTATAATTATTTTTGTGACCATTATAACATAATATGTTAATGTCAATGAATTTCTATAAATTATATTAAGAAAATACTGTATTTCTTTTTTAAAAAAAAAAATAATAATAATTTAATTCATATTGTGCCAATATTATGTTTTATTCAAATTATTTGTTGTCAAATGCTGTGGTGCAAAATAATGAATTCGACACACTTTTAAAACAACTTAAACAAATTTATTTACATCAACTTTAATAAACAACTTATATACATTATTTACATTACAAGTGGAAATCAAGAAAAATAAAAATAAGAAAAATAATAATAATACAAGATTCTTACATTGTTGTTATTTCTATAATCCAAAATAAATAATCCATACATTTCTTAAATATTTTATCAGTAACATTTAATTGAGTTTATGAACTTATATTTTACTAGATATCATTTATAATCACTTAGTACAATAGAAGGCTTTTATGTAAAATATCACTTATGTAGCACATGTAAAATAAACAAACTTTAATAATTAAAATGCTACTCCATTTAAGTATTATAGCTATTTCTATTATAATGTAACTATTATGTATTACATTTATTATTAGCATTAACTAAATATCAACTAATGTATAGATTGATATAACTTTGTAACATTATGTGACTTTTATTGATTACATAATTATTTACTTCATTCTGATGTAATTCATAGTATATGTCTTACCAAAATATGCAATACATATATGTTCTTTTCTTAAAAAAAATATTTTTAAAATTATTCAACAATTTTGTGAAGACGAAATTTTTATTTATAAATTACCAATTTATAAAGTTATTATATTAAAATAAAATTCTATGATTCTTTTCCATTTAAACTATTATTCTTCTCTACTTGTTATTCCTATTCCCTCTTAATAAAATCCTATCTTCAAATATCATTCTAATCTTATTTAACTTCAGTATCAGCTTACCAATTTTTTAAAAAAAATGACTATCCAAACTCTCTTATATCTCATCATCTATATATGATAAACCCTTCAAACAAAATATAATTTTCTATATAAATTAATTTAACTTGTCTAATAAAAATAAAAATATAGATATATTTTTTTTTATTTCTTACTAACTTGAAAATAAATATAAATGACTCATATTAATATAATAAATCAAATTCCTAATATTGTAACAGAAACATTAAAGTTTATTCACGAAAGAATCATATAATTATTTCTGGATAACTCTTATTACGTTGTAATAAATTTATATTATAAAATAAAGTATGCATATTAAAATAAAACTATTATTGATAGTATTATGCGTGTATATTCTTTAAATATTTATACATTCACTCAACAATCAAATAATATTTGGTTTATCTAAAGAAAACAAAGCAAAATACATTAAATTATTAATATTATATAATTATTACCATAAATGATACTCCAATTTATAATCAGCCAAACGATGTCCTCCAGGATTATAGTTTTACAAAATAATATCACATTTATACTCAACAATTATTCTTAAAAAATTACGTGTTGTAAAATTATATAAAAAAAAATAAACTTTATGAAATTAAGTGTTATATTAATGTGTAATTACTTTTAAAATGTACCTCTCTTATCTTTGATAGATCAATAAATAATTAAATATCTATGTTAGTTAAGAAAACAAAATATGTTACATAAAATCCAACGGTGTCTTCTTTCCATCCACAATTGTTCTTTTTTTCCTAGGCACAAAATTCTATCAACATTGCTTCCTTTTCCGGTACATCACGTGTTTAAACAGTTTTTATGAAATAAATGAAAACGTTTTTTTTTTTTTTTTTTTTTAAAAATAAGATAAAATAAGTTCCACCATAAAGTAACAAAATAATAATTAAAACAGTTTATAGGATCCGGATTTATTTAAAAGTTATTATCTTCCTAAGATTGATCAATAGTTAAATGTTTAATTTAAATTTTTATAAAAATTGACTTGGATATCCTCGTATACTTCTGTGCGCATTTCTTTAAATATTTAGCAAAACATTTTCTAACATTTTTCTATATAACCAGCATATAGAATCTAAATATTATAACGTTTTTTTTTTTTTTAGGTATTTACTTATCAATTAATTTTCCGATTTATCTGCCTTTTAAAATTATCGAAATTTAGTCTTTTAAACAACAAAGACTTACTAAGGCAAGTATTTATGCAATTATTATTAACTTCTATATCTTTACCAAAAGATATATTAAAATATGTAATTTAAAAAAATACTTTCTTCATAAGAAGTATTTATCTTTCTTTAACATATTTGTTTATAAGAAATCAATTATAATCAACTTTTGAATTCATATAATGTCCAATATATTATTTTTATCCAACTAGTAATTCTCCTAGTTAATCCAGCATTCACTATATTCTTAATATAAGGTTTCCAACACATTTTATCATTATACAATATTTTCATGATTATTTGACAGTAAAATTGAGCTTTGATAGAGACGATCAATAGGGAATTATAAACAAATTAGCACTGCATATTTAACGGTAAACTTTTATAAAATTATTTAGAACTACTCTCTTATAAATTAAGAAACTATTACGAGAGTGTCTATAATTTTTTACTTAGCTATATTTAATAGCACACTTCACTTAAAAGAAATTACAATCCCCCCCTGAACAATTGAACCTCCATTTTTATACCGGAATAAATTACCCACTTGATTGGTAAATTAAACAATCACCTTGCTAGTCTATTTACATATCTTACCAACAATACGAAATTAAAAATAAATAATGACTTATTTAATATTTATTATTTATTACATTATTTAATTCTTAAATTAATTTTTATCATTTATTTAAATCCATTAAACATTTTATTTTAAATATATGTTTTACTTTATTTCACTTTTAACTTTTATAAGACTATTTTTCTAAACAAACTAAGTCTATTTTTATTCATTATATTTTTTAAACAGTATTTTAAAAATCAGATTTAATATTTCACACTAATTATTTTTATTTTTATCTCGTGATAGCCAATATAATATTTATAAATTTTATAATAGAATTTTAAAACAGTTTTGCAACTTTACTAAAAAAACTTACAAGCATATGTGTACATATGTCTATCTGTCACCTGATTTACAACACAGTTATAAACGCGTGTAATTATCTAAAAATAAACTAACAATTCAATTTTAGAAAATAAATAATTTTCTAAAACAAATAATATACTATAACAACTTTAAAATAATAATTCGATATTATAAAATCAAATATTAATCTTCTCTTATATACTATTAATAACATAATATTTATATTCACTTACTAAATATTAATCTTTATCAATAATAAATATATATGCATTTAATTTTAACTTGTTTTTTTTTTAAAACTTTTAGCTTTAAACATTTATTTACAAAACTTATCAATGCAGTATTGATCATGGCCAGTTTTCCCAACCATATAATATTATCATTTTTTTTTTTTTTTACTGAAACGTCTCCCTCAAATATTAGCACAATTTCACATATCAAATATTCATAGTTTACTTTAGTTAAACTTTTGAAAGATTATTATAAATAAAATCAACATCATATAGCTATAATATATCTTAAATTTAAAATTTTTTAACAAATTGATATAACAATTTATGGAGACCCATACAAAAGGGCACAATATATATATATATATATATATATATATATATATATATATATATATATATATATATATATATATATATATATATATATATATATATATATAAATATAAAAAAAAAAGAAATAAACAGAATATTAGGTGTGAGTTAATATATAATAATAGTAAGGAAAGTAGTTTATTGTTTAAGGTTTGAATGGGATATTTAGTTACAAGAGAATATACATGTAAATGGAAAAATGTGGGTGATTTATTTTGTTAATAATGTAAGGAAGGAATAGAAAATATTAGGCATTTGTTAACTGAATGTAAATGCTTGAAAACAGAAAGGGTACATATAATGAATTTATGGAAGAATAAATATGAAAAAAGTGATTATACAGAAAATGTGAATTATTGGTTTTTATGCTGGATTTGGGAAAAGATAAGGGGGATTTAGATATAAAAGTTATAGAGTTGACAAAGATTATGTTGTGGAAATGGGGATAGAGCAGATTATGGAAAAATTTAGAGTGGCGAATGGAAAATAAAGTGGCTAACAGGTTTATCTGGGCATAATTGCTGAGATATTCTTGACTTTGTTTAAGGAGAAGCCACAATGCATCACATCACATCACAAGCTTTTTGTTTACATAAACGCTGAGAGAGACAGAATTCAATATCCCTTTCATTAACTCCGACCACCAGACCATGGTTTTGAGCCATCTAGTGATCATATATATATATCAGTTACTCATGAATAAGTATGGCAGTTCTAATTCCAGGTAAATAATATATATATCAAAATATAAATTTAAATGCAACCTTGGAATTATTATGTATATAAATCAATGAATTATTCAATATGCCCGCATATATTTCATGCTTCTCTTATGTTCTACTTCATTGGATAACCTGCAATGATCATTGTTTTTAATTTCAGTGCATTGTATTTTGCTTTTTTGTTGTTGTTTTTTTTGTATTCTGGAAAATTTCGATACTTTATCTAATTGTCACTCTACATAATATTTTATTCTCAGTCATAAACTTTCAATGAAAAAATACTTTTAAAACTACATTGAGATAATTTTTATATTGTAAAACAGTCTACCTCTCCGTGAAAATAACGCTCAAGTTTACCAGAAAATGCATTTTTTTGTCAAGCGTTGGTGGTCTAGAGAGCCGCACAGCCGCCTTACAAGCAGTTGTCCTGGGTTCGCTTCCTGGCCGATGCTATGACATATGAGAAAAAAGACATTTTATCTAAATTCTGACATTATTCATTTGCTTTAATGTTAAAATAATTAGTTCAATATTTTTATACTCAAAACCTGAAGAATATACTGATAATTTTTATTATGAAGACATATGAGTACTACAATGTGAAAACTTTTATGATTACAAGCTGAACTTAAAAAAAATGAGGGGTAACATCATATAGCAACTATCAAAGAGAACAATAACAGTTTGTGATCGTGTTGTAGAAAATCTTGAAACAAATCAGCTTATTGGAATTTCTTTAAAAAGAATCTGACACTTAGATGTAGAAAAATTCTCCACAAAAAATATCAAAATTTTAATGAAGCCTCACTTATTCTTTTTTAAAGTAACACCTTCTAACTTGCAAAAACAGATTATCTCTAAGAAGAGAATGATACTTCATGAAACTTTACTCTTGAGAAGGAAAAATATTATTTCATCAAAATGTTAGCTGCCCACTTCAAAGAAAAAATAATATATTTGTGAATCAAAGTTTTATTAATAACACATTTAACACCTTGATTTATTTAATTCTAATCATGAGAACTTATCATCATCACTGAAGATTTTACTCAGTGTTTCCAAAAAAAGTACAGAATAGCTATACAATGATGCCACTATATGCACACTAACAAAATATATTATTTCATTTACATGCTATCTTTAAATATATATATATTGTAACCTAGTGTTATTGACACTTGGTTTATTTGGCATTATTTCCACAGGAAAACAATGCTATCCTTTTTTTAGAAAATAAAAAAATAAAATGATAATAATATTAAGTGATTAATAAAATATGCTATTTACTCACTTTAACGTGTTTTAAGCAAATAACTAATAAAGTTAGTAATTCAATGTCATTTTGAAGAAGAGCATGAATAATTTAATTAAAATATTAACAATAAGAGCAATTTAATATAGTATAAAAGCACATATCATAAACAATAATTGATTTTGGATGGGTAGAGGGGGGAGTGGATGAGTGTCTAATCATAAAGCACAATAACTTCTGGTAATTTTTTTATATATAATGTTTAAACAATTATACATCAATGATTGTTAATTTAATGTATTTATTATTTTTTATAGTGTCAAATTACTTTGTAATCCAGGTAAATAAAATGAAAACTATATGATTGTAATGGGGTTTTTTTTCTTTTATTTTATTTATGGTATAATTAAATGATTATTTTTCTGTAAGAGGTCGCTAAAACAAGACCGCCAATTTTTTTTTTTGAAAAAAGATTGTCTGACTTTAGTTTTTCAAAGAAGGAGCAGTGCTAAAATTCGGTAACAATTTTTTTTTTTATTTTTAATTGCAGAAATAAATATAAGTCAATTAAAATTTTAATAATATCATGTGTGGCTAATCCTTTTTGGTGGGACATCCTGATCATCTGTTGCTATCGACCTATTTAAAGCTTTTTATACGCAAAAATATACTATCTTGTGCTAAAGTTCAAAATGACCATATTAACTACAGCAATCACGGAAAATGTCATTATATTTAAATTAAGTAATATAAGTAATTTCCAGGAAATAATCAATTATTTGTTAACTTTACCTTATTTAATGATCTTTTCATGGTATAAAAGAAAAATTATAATTAAAAGACATATTATAAAAGCCAAGGAAAGTTAACTAGAAAAATTTCGCGCTCTTTCTAAAAGAAATTGTCTGCCTTTGAAAATAATGTAAGTTCCCCACGTCAAAATATGTTTTATTCACTGAAAATTATCTAGAAATAATATTAATGATAAATGATATTTACTTATGCACCTGTATATTTTTTAAAAAAATATATATATATATAAATTTTCTCAAGGCAAATATCGGAAAATTTGTATGTGTGCATTTTACGGAGAATTCCCTCTTAAAAAAAAAATTACAATTCCCAGAGTAGGAACAAAAACTAAAAACATTAGTGACTTAATTATAACCACAATATAATATGTTATATTATACATCAATTGGAGTCATTAAAACTTCATATCCACGTAAGTCAGTTGCAGTCATTATAATAATAGTATCTTGGAAAATTCGCGCATTATTTTTTTTATTCATAAGCCAGCTAGCTAAAAATGGTACGTATCATCAATAATAGAAAAGGAAAAGAATTGTGTGTGTTATCGTTTAGAATAAAATATTCGTCTACATTAGAATATGTATTGTTTTCTTGGATCCCAAAATTATAGCAGTTTAATTCAAGGAAGAGTTAACATCCAATGCTGCTATGTTTTTCTTTGCCTAATTTATTAAGTGCACCAGAATGGAGGCAACTTTTATATAAATGAAATAATAAAATGTGTTTCTTATTTTAAATTTGCTTCGTGAACTACGACTGGATCAAGTTCTTCATCTGGATAAATTGCCCAACGGAAAACATTTTCTAGTGAGATAATAAGCACTTGTTAAGTAATGATTTTTTTTTACTAATTTGTAAAATTATGTGTATTTTTTTTTTATATCAACAGGTTAAAAACTGTATAGTCAAGTAATGTTTAAATGACCTTGTAATCATAAAGGTATGTTTTCATGTAATTATTCTAGGTTAAATTTATATTTGACATGGAAAAATTTTTTTATAAAATGTGTTTTAACTATTATATGCAATTATGGGTATAAATTTTATATGTTAGATGCGTAAAAGAAAAACATTTAGATACTTAATAGGTAAAGTAAATAATAAAAATAAAAAAAAAATTATCAGAAGTAATTAAAAAGAATTGCTATACAAGATCTTTCTTGTCTAAAGCTTGAAACGTATTATTCCCAATTATTCTTTATTAACACATTCACTTTATTTAGTTCAAGATAATATGCTACCAATTACTTGTTGAATGTTCCTTTGGTAAAATGAAAATTATTATACTTTTATTCTGTGATATCCATTGATTTCAGATGTTGATCTAAGTATACCCCGTGACATAATTTTAGTATAATTAGTGTATTTGCTTGTCTTGCCCAGATAAAGCATCAGTATATGCTTAATATCAGCATAGGTAATCATTATAATATGTTTATTTTGTGGGATGAAAATGATTTCCCCAAAAGCTTTGTTTTCCATGAGGGGAATAGTTAAATCTAGTATTCGGGCATGTTTTATAGCCCAAGTGATCGCTTCTCATAGTTAGGACGATCAAGAATTTATCTCGCATGTAGTATACTTCATTCGTTTAAATCCCAGGAGAGGATTATATTTGGTGTGTGTTCGTATTATGCCCAAGTAAAAAGGCAAGAAACCACCAAAATATTTTAATGTAGTAGTTAACTCTACTGACCTTCGATGTTATTCCATATTCCTCATGAGAAAATAGAGATAATTCCACCACGGAAGGTGTTGATTATTGTGTTTTGTTTAGAAAGTTAGGGCAAGATAACGGGTATATTGGAGGTGTTAATTCCTCAAGATCCATTTTAGTATAAATAGTGCGCTAGTACTATGATCAATATCTGGATTGTGCGGCAGAATATTGCTGGTAATTCACATGTAAGTCAATGGAGAGAGTAAGTTTAAAATTGCGTGATTTAGAGACGCTTATTTACCAATGGAGGATTCAAATACAATGTTTAATTCTGGTTAATGAGTAAGCAACACTAATAATGTAAATTATCCTTATGAATAAAGTGTGTATCACAACTTAAGTGGTATTAAGTTAAATATAAAAATAGTAAGTGTAACGTTTGATAAATAGCCCATAAATTATAATAAGTTATCTAAATACAAACCATCGTTTAATTAAATACATTATCATAAAAATCGTTTTACGTATTGCCTATAATCAGATTGTTTTTATTCCAAAACTAATATTTAGTTAATAAAGTTAAGTAGAAGCTCATATAAGATACACTAAACGGATGAGTTGATGTATCGATAATAATATGTATTTTTTTTATTCAATTTGCATAATTGTAAAAAGATGAAGTAGTAGTTCTAATCCAGGTCTAAAAGTATAGACAAATTAATGTTAGTTACATGTTGTTTTATCCATATGGGATCGAATAAATTATATATGTTTGTTTAGTGTTTTAAGAATAAAGTATAGTCCTGTTAAACTGTAATAATAAAGTATAATCTTGTTAAACTTTAATAATAAATTATAGTCTTGTTACATGTTGTTTAGAGCAAAAGTGTATTTGCATAATACTTGCAATACTTTCCTTGAGTCCGAAATCATTAAACTCCTAAAACTCAATACACCAGACAGATAAATTTAAGCAGATTGGAATATTTCATTATATTTTAGTTTAATAAGAATTATTTATGGGATTGAAAACTTCAGACCAAGACATTTTATTTTATGTGTGTGTAAAAATGACTTTATTCCCAAACTACTAGCTTTGGTTGCACATTGTTCCGTACACATTTAAGTGAAGTGTCTAAGTAATAAATCTTAGTTAAATTATTGTGTTGTCATGGATGATGGAAGGACACAAAAGCACCCTTGTCTTTTCATCATTCCGACTGAGATTCTGGATAAAAAGGGCTGTATTATTCAAAATTATGCATTGTTATTGAATCTGGTTATCATCTCTTTAAATATTATAATAGTTGATATGGGGATGAGGATACCCGGAATTTAAATAAGGTAAATGTTTCCTATAGCCGACCAGAATGTCAGTCATATGCGACAACACAATACTGCCGAGCATTTTCTTAAATATAACAGAGAACCCTGAGATTAATGTCATTATTATAAGTGCTCTTAAATTAAGGAGTGATCAATTATGATCAATATTACAAGCGTGGCATAGCTTAAGAGAATTGTATGTACAATTGTATTATATGAAAAGTATTTTAGATCATATTGGAAAATTAATAGATATGTTGCTGCTTTTATTTTGGTTGCCATAGCAACTAACCAGATAAAAATTAGTGGCACAAGTGCGGATAAACCAACTAACTAACTGGTTAGATATTGGGTTGGAAATAATAATAATAACTAATTAATACTGGTAATTATATCAATAAAAGAAATAAAATAAATTTCTAGATATAAACTAATAGATTCATTTCCACAGATAGGGTTAGAATATATATATAAGGGACTTGAACTCAGATTTCAAACTCTCCACAGATCATGTGAAACAGACAAATGATCTCCAATATATATATTTCATGCTATACCAGCACTCATCAGTTGGTGAATATTATTATCTCCAGAACAAACATACAAACATTGCTCAGTTTATACTAAGACAGAAAATCTTCAAACTTTAAGGTACAAGCTTCAATCTTTTCACTCTCCAACTCTTTAGTCATCCATATCACTGAAAATACAAGGATAAAATGCTCAAAGCCCTTGATGATGCCAATATTATTGTCATACCCATGTTGACATTTAATTAATCTGGCACCTCACACATAGGATTTTAATATGTCCATTTAATTATGCAGAAGAGGAATGGGTAGAATACAGGATGAATATACATTTAAATACATGTATATTGTCTATATGTGTGCGGTCATGTATGGATTAAATAGCTATGAGGTGTTTGAACGTGTCTTATGATTACATTAAGTATAGACATATATATATACAGACAAAAAAATAATCTCATAGTAAATTCTATTGCCTATGGTATTGCAGCAGCCTTTTTTTATTATTTTGGAATATTAATTCACCTTTTTATTAACCAAATTCAAAGGTTTTTTTTTTCCAAAATATTTGATAAAAATACTTCCTAAGCTAGAATCTTTACAGAATTTTAAAAAATTCAGAATGATTTTTTTTTACTGTAAATAGAAGGTAATGAGTTAAGTTATAAAAGAAAAGATAATGGTAAAACAATTGTGTAAATGTGCTTGTATTGTATCAGAAAGTTTAAAGCATCTATAAAGAGAATATTTGAGAATCTGAAATGAATAGCTAAAACTATTCAATTGCAGATAAGTGTGGTTGTACAGATTTGAGTTCAATACAAACTTAAGATCATAAAAAACTAAATAAAATAATTGAAGAGTACATTCAGAAACAACACAACAATTTTTTTTTGTGATAGAGCATCAGCAATGAAAATAAACTTTTAAACACAACCAATGGTTTCTTTGATACAAGCAGACTTGTCAAGTGTAAGGCACTAAAAAATAATAATAAATTTATATTAAACAATACCCACAATTCCACTTACATTGTACATACCTTTAATAAATTTGTTGTCATTATTTAATTCTTTATACATGACAAGTTTTTTTATAGAAGTGAAATCGTTGGTGGTGTGTTAGAGTTTATTTTCCTTGATTAATCTGGATCAGATGTTAATTTAGAGTGATTATTTTATGACTATTATAACTTTAGGCTTTTATATATATATATATTTTAACAGTCACTGAAAGAGCCTTAACGTATCTGCCATACGAGGGCGCCATCTAGGCTTTTGAGCCTAGAAAAATTTATATAGTAGGCAGATAGGTAAGTCAAGATTCAAAAAAATTTTTTATATATATTATTCTGACCATTTACCCAATGTCACTAGCTCATAGAGTAGCAGAGATTTAAACATGTTTATAAGTTTTAATAGATTTATATTCTCAAAATATATTAATATTTAAAACAATAAAATAAAAGAAGCCACTGCCAGTAATTAATACACAAATAGATTTTTATTAACGCACATTTAAAATTGAGAATAAATTTATTTTTAGATTTTTAACATTAATAATTTTTTTAAATTTAAATTCAAATTACTGATGGATATTTAAATTATATTTTACTTTAGCATGTCGAGCATAGATAGTCGACATAGATTTTTTCCACTTAAAAACTTATCAAAACATTCATTCAATCTCAGACTAAAAGTTCGTAGCCAACCCAATGTCAGCTTCTGGATATATATTTGCAACCAATGTAATATGAAGATGCTAGCATATAACCACGCTGACAGGAATGTGCATCTGACAGCATGATATTATTTGAAGGAAATGATCTGTGTTCAGAACAGGAAAGTGCATATGCCTGACTAAGGAATCATGTATATATATATTTTTTAAAGAGTGCTACATATGGGGGAAGCAGTCTTTCTGCCGTCTTATAATTCCCTGTCCATAGAGCTAGAAGAGGTCAATGGCACAGGAAATACATCTGTGACCATTTCAACGATATGACTGCCTCTTTGGGGTCATGCACTCAGTTGGACACATTTCCCTGTATGCTAAACATGCTTCACATTATATTAATATAAACACCCATATATCCCTCCACAAGCACTGCCCTAACTATGAAACAAATAGCCTGAAATTAGAATCCCTTAAACTAAACATAAACGAATTTAAACATAGTTATTAATCTTTATCCATGCAGCTATCTACATCCAACTTTAAATTTAATACATTTTAGTTAAAACATAATACACACAAAAAAAAAATGAAATGGAAATGATTGCTTGAGTATCTGCATAAAAAAATATTAATAATTGAATTTGCATTTTTTAATTCAAATAAGAGTTCTAATTTTCAGCTATTAATTCATTGCAATTTTGGAAAAGTTCTTATTAGACACAAGAGTTCATACTTTACAGATTGAGTAAATTTAGAAGTCCATCTTCGTGATCACTTTTGTAGATTTTGTCCTTCTTTGAAATGAAACCACTACTTGCCATTCATTTGGTTAGGAACTGTCATCCAAAAGCCTCAGCTGGTTGTCGGGAAAATTAAATTTATTGCAGACTTCCACATCGTGAAAATCTGCAATATAGCTAGTTATAATGATATATTCATAGTCAGCTCTCAGATCCAAATTATAATAATCATTTGGCTTTTATATTTTTCTTATCCTCTTATCATTAGATCTTGGGATTCAACGAGCAAGACATCACTAATCCTCTCGGGTTTCAGTTATGGTTCGTGCTGTCATTTTTTGTGCTTGCATTGGTCATTTAATTTCTTTGTATTTTCTTATCTGACCATTTAATTTATTTTAAATGCCTTAAGGGTTAGTTTGCTTTCAAACAATCATTTAATTAATAAAACAATCATTTTCTGAGATTATAGAAATCAACATTATTTCTATTTTTAAAATATCAGTCTTTATATTTTTACTTTTTTACAAAAAAAAAAATACTTCAAATACTTTTTCTTAAAATAGTTTAAGTTTTCCATCTGCGCGACAATATATATATTAAACAACTTTTAATTTTCAGTTTTTAAGTTTTTTTCTTTTTAATAAATAAATTTTTATTTATGATCTTTTTATTTTTATTTTAAAATAATGCAATGGAATATTACATTCCATTACAATATATATATATATATATATATATTGTAATGGAATGTATATTCCATATATATATATATATATATATATATATATATATTGTAATCACTTTTGAGAGAGAAGATGATACATGAATGCATGGTAGTGTACCACAGTCTTGGGAGAAGGTTACAATATATATATATATATATATATATATATATATATATATATAGATTCTTTAATGGATGAACTTTATTTTAGAAATATTTTAAATATTGTTTTAATATCTTAAAACAAAATCATTTGTATTTTTATTGCTGAGATTTAAAAGTGAATAAACCTTTTTCTTATAGTTTTAGATTTGTTAGTCATACGTGAATTTTTTTTATTATTTTAGGGTAAGGCTAGATATTTTTGCGATGTAGATTAGTAAATCTATTGTAAAGTTTTAAGTGATAGTGACCTTGGGATTATGAAAAAAACCATTGGATGATTATATGTAGGCTCTATGGAAAATAGGATAGTAACATATTATTACCTTAGTAGTTTATGCAAGTACAGATAACGTAACCCTGTGTCTTGTATATATTTTCCATGGGCAGTGTCTTTCTTGGTATTATGTATTTTAATGTTCGAATGAGCTGAATAAATAGCCTGGACATTTCTTTTATATTTGAGGTTATTAGACAGATAAGTCATACCTCTTTGTTTACACCGTATCCATGTAGATTATCCCATATATGTTATAGTCTATACTCTAGTTAGTTCTTCATGCCTACGCATAGTATCGCTATCTTAATTCCATAAGTTATTGCATCATATAGCGTTGTATTTATGAAAGAAAATAATAAATAATTTTTGAATTGTATGTATCATTATTTTGAAAGAAGGTGAGATCGGTTTTTTATGTTTTGGTATAAATAAAGTCACATACAAATGAGATTGAATATAAATGTTAACAGTGAATAATAAAGAATCATAGATTTTTTTCATGTTTTATTAAACTATTTTTAAAAAGACATAAAAAGAGATGATTATTATTCACTAGATTTTAGAATAATTCAGATATTTAATTTTATGTGCTAATGCATATTTTTTAAAAATAGAAACATCAAAATGAACAACACAGAATAGAAAGAATGCTTATATTTTTATGAATATTATTTTATGTTTTAAACATACATGAAACACACATATAAGAATTTTATTTAAAGTAGTGCCAAGCAAAGTATATAAAAGAACATCAGTAATATTATTTGATTAAAGCAATTTATTTATTGAATGAACCAAGATAAATGTTTGAAATAACATTAGCACTATCATACTAGAAGTTGATTAATTTATTATAGAAATCTATGAACATATTTAAAAAATGAATGTTACTTTAGTATTTCATAATTTTATATTTTTGTGTACACTTACGAAAACCGTATATTTTAACTATGTCAATTAATGGATATTATATTAAACTATAAGTGTATTCTTAAATTATTATTATTTTAAAACAATGTGCAAAAGTTAATAAGTCGGAGTAAAGGCTTATTTTCTTGTTGATTGTATTTTTTTATTTTCAATGTGGAAATATGTAATTTTAATATTGTTTTCATTAGATTATTATTTGTTAGGTTCTGTCACATATAATTGTAAATATTGTATACAATAGTCAAATATGTTTAAAAATACATATATACAAGCAACAAAGATTACATATTATAAAATTATTATATAAAAGCCTTTTTCGACAAATTATGTTTTTTTGCCCTTTTCAATATGTCTCCACGATTTAAAGCACATACAATATATCCATTCAATATATATAAAACAGAGTAATTCTGTAGTAGAATTGAGGAAAAAAAAAATCACATAATAGATCGTGTCAGATATCCATTTGTTTATTTGTTTATTTGTCTTCTCTCATGTATTGATATAGATGTCACTGTATGTGCTTTAAATCGTGGAGATATATTGAAAAGGTCAAAAAAACATAATTTGCCGGAAAATGCTTTTAAATAATAATTTTATAATTTGATTAAGTTAAATAATTTTACTTTTGGGAAATGTATGTATTCAAGCACAAGTGCGTGTGCGGTGCAACTGCTCCCAAAAGCTGTTAATATAAATAAAAATAGCTAACTAAAAATATTAAAACAGCTGAGCGCTTTCAAAGGATCTTGCCTTCATAATCATAGCTTGCTTATGTTTAAATTTATGCAAATATGCTAATTCCATCTTTTTGATAGAGAAAAACACGTGTCCTTCCTGTTTATGGCATCGCTGTCATGAGAGATAAATAAAGCCTCTTTGATCTTTCTTTTGAGGTCATGTCTCTCTCTACATACGATGGTAGGATTGTCCAGAATGCACTCATGGTGACTTGTGCACTGGTGCTGATAAAAAACTGAATAAGTAGAAGGATCGTTGCGAGCTCTATTGTACGAATACTTGTGTTGTGCCAATCGTGTGGCCAAAGAGAAAATAACCACTGCCATTATAGCATGGCCATCAAACCGTTGGAAATCAGATGCCATACACACCCCCAATCTCACACACCCACAGCACATAAATTATCGGGTCTAGCATCTTTTTTGCATAGAAACAGATTGTTGTGTAAAATTGAGGCAGATGCAAAAACAAATGTAGCAGAATATAGAAATGATCTACTGAATTTAGGCTTCAGACAATTCATCATCGACAAAAAAATCTCACACATTCAGAATAAACCTCTCAACTCTCATGCCACACAGGATAAACCCAGATTATTACTTCCATACATACCCAATTTACACAAGAAACTACATTCCATCTTTAACAACAAATATCAGCTCTGTTTTCGAACCCCTCCAAATTCTAACAATCTAATTAACAATACCAAAGATCAAACTCCACTGTTACAGACCCCCCCATACAGTATATAACATTGCTTGTCGAAATAACTATTGCAAAGGCACATATTATGGGGAAAGCAGAGCATCTTTGGCCACACGATTGGCACAACACAAGTATTCGTACAATAGAGTTCGCAACGATCCTTCTACTTATTCAGTTTTTTATCAGCACCAGTGCACAAGTCACCATGAGTGCATTCCGGACAATCCTACCATCGTATGTAGAGAGAGACATGACCTCAAAAGAAAGATCAAAGAGGCTTTATTTATCTCTCGCGACAGCGATGCCATAAACAGGAAGGACATGTGTTTTTCTCTATCAAAAAGATGGAATTAGCATATTTGCATAAATTTAAACATAAGCAAGCTATGATTATGAAGGCAAGATCCTTTGAAAGCGCTCAGCTGTTTTAATATTTTTAGTTAGCTATTTGTATTTATATTAACAGCTTTTGGGAGCAGTTGCGCCGCACACGCACTTGTGCTTGAATTTTATAATTTGTAATCTTTGTTGCTTGTATATATGTATTTTTAAACATATTTGACTATTGTATACTTGAAGTGCAACATAAAAAAAGAATTGGTTTTAATTCTGATTCTTTTTCTGTATAGTAAATATTGTATATATTTTGTTAAAATCATAGAAGAATAAAATTTGTTAAACTTGTTTTGATAGAACTTTGTGTTATATTGATTTTATTCACCACAGCAAATACACGATTGCCAGATACCAAAACAAACATAATATTTGCCCAGTACAGATATAATTATTATTTTAAGAAATCATAATGCATCAGAATATAATATATTTAAAAACTTTCTTTTTGCATTAATATTATTATTATGGTCATAATTAATTGCTCCATTTGTTGCATAGAATTTTAACGTTATTTGTTGCTACATATTATCAGATTAGATCAGATAATGCCACATTTTTATTTAAGATGCCACATGAGAACTAAAAGATTACATTATATTATTATTGTCATTATCATTATTATTAGTCATCCTAATATTAAACAGTGGATAAGATTAATAATTATTTAATGAGAAATAAAATTATTTATTGTTGTTATTATTATTAGTTAGGTGTAGTTGAGGATGATACAAAATCCCTAATCATACTTGCCTACAGGAGATTATAAATTGATTAGAGTTATTTTAAAGAACTTGAGATAATTTAGTTATAATGTTTTAATAAAAAGATTAGGATTTAGTTAGTAACATTATATTAAAGTGATTGTTATTAGTTTAAATATGAATTTATTATTAATTGAAGTAATAGGGGGAGGGGATAGTATTCTTATGCCATTGAGATTGTATCCTGTGGGATATTAGCTCAATGTAATTTTTACTGCTTGTACTTCACTTCATTGTCTCATGATTTATTAATATTTTATTTATTTAATTTTTCATAAACTGAACCATTTATTATCTATTAATCAGTTACAGCTAGTTAAATAGTAGATATTATCAGAGAATATCTTTATTATTGATTACATTAAGATTATAAATATTTTAGCCGAAAGTAAATCTGAACTAGTCGCATTTTGCTATATTATATTTCCAGTTAGTTAGGGTACAATATATATATATATATATATATAGTAACCCAATGCTTTTGGCACTTGGATTTATTTAGCATTATTTCTGCATGAAATCAATGCTATTCTTTAAGAAAAATAAAAAGATAAAATAACAATAGTAATAATTGGTTAGTAAGATGTGCTATTTATAAATGAATAATATATTCCCTAATGCAATATCATGTTTTTAAAAGAACTTGAATAATTTAAATAAGATATTGTTTATTAGAGCAAATTAATATAATGTAAAACAAATACAATAAGCTATAGCTAGTTTTTAGATGGGTAGAGAAGAAAAGAAAAACATAAATGTCAATTAAATAATTTTAAGATGTCTTATTTTAAAGAACAGTAACTTCTGGTAAATTCATTTGTGGAAAATAATTTATGAAGAATTGAAATCACTGAGAATTATTGTTGGTTTTAAATGTATTTATTATTTTCATTATTAAACTACTTTGTAATCCATTTAAATAATACTGAAAACTATATGATTGTAATAAGTTTTTCCTTTCTTTTGTTTATGTCATAACTAAGTGATTTTTTTTTCTTGGAAGAGGTCGCTAGAATTGAAAGAATGACCAATTTCATACTCAAAATCATTTTTTATAATAGTCTGCTTGTCTTTCAAAAAGTTTTAAGTGCGAAATTTTGTAGGATTATTATTTTTATTTATTTTGAAAACAAAAAATTTGCAAGAGAATTAAAATTTCATTAAAAATGAACGAGTAACAGCTCTGGTAAGACATTCTGCAATTTTATGCTATTCTCTACACTTTAAAAACTTTCTACATTTAAAATTTATTGCTTCGTGAAAGTTAAAGTTTTTCACCAAAGTTAAAAAAATGAAAGAATTAATTAAAAGGATCAGGCAAAGTCCTATTCTATTTAAATTAAGGAAAACAAATATTTTCCAAGTAAAAACTAATTATCTAATGAATTGTTCTTTGTTAATATTTTCCTGGTACCTAAAAAAATGAATTAAAAGAAATATTAAAAAGAAAAGAATTAGAAACAATTTAACGCTCATTCTAAGGAAGTCATCTGCATTTTTAAATCATGCCATGTTATACATTAAAACATGTTTTTGTTTGCTAAGAATTGTTTAAAAAAATTAATAATCATAATAATACTAAGCTATCATACACTTGCATGTTTTTTTTTTAAACAGAAAAAGAACCACTCTTGTGAAATAAATGTGAAATTATATACGTGCATTCTTAAGGGAAAAATTACTATTGGAAGATAAAATTCTAAGAGTATGAATGAGAATAAATATCTTTGGTGACTTAATTATAAAATCAAATTATATATTATACTATACGCAAGGTGGGATTCTTAAAACTTCATATATGCTATAAGTCAACTGCAGTTATTACCATCCTAATCTACAGAAAAAAAGTGCGCATTTTTCTCAATACATAAGCTAGCTAATTATAGGTGTAGTCAATAAATAATGTGTGTGTTTATCGTCTATGTTATAATATTCGTTTTTATTTTCATTGATCCAAAATTTTATTAGTATAATTCAAGTGAGAATTAATCTTCGGTTCTACTATAATTTTCTTTACATGATTATTATTAAAATTGCTAAATAAGAAAAAACTTCTCATTAAAGGAAGAGAAAAATGCATTTCTTACTTTCAGTGCTTCGTAAAATTTGACGGGATGAAAATTCTTCACCTGGACAAACAGCCCTCAGAAAAATAGTTCTGCTAATGAGATAATATGCATTTGTTTATTGAATGTTTTTTTTTTTTTGGAAAAAACTAATTTGTAAAATTTTATTTTGTGTTATAATAATAATGTATGCTAGGATATATTTTAATGATTTTGCAATGATAAGTATAGATCTTACTATCATTACCCCGGATTAAGTTTGTATTTAAGATGAAGTACTACCTAGGAAATGCATCCGATTTATTAAATGCAATGGCAGATATAAATTTTGCATGTTAGGTACTTAAAAGAAAAATATTTTATATTTATTTGAAAATTATCAGAAGTAACTAAAAAAATGCTATAACAAGATATTTCTTGGCTAAAGTTTGAACAGAATTTATATTATATTAATTTAGTAATTTAGTAACACATCCACTTTATTTAGTGGAAGCTGCTATGCTACCTAGTGCTTTTAGATGTTCCTTCATTAGAATTAAAATTATTATACTTTTATGCTGCCATGTCCATTGGTTTCAGATATTGATCGAAGTATACATTGTAACATAGGTTTATTATGATTAGTGTGTTTTCTTATCTTGCCTAAGTGTATGATCGATATATGCTTAATATCAGCATATGTAATACTTATAATGCATTTTATTTTGTGGAATGAAAATGAGTTCCCCAAAATGCTTTATTTTCCATGAGAGGAATAATTTTAGATATAATGTTAGGATATGTTTGATAGCCCATGTGATCGATTCTCATGAATAGAACGATCAAGAGTTTATATAGCATTTAGAATATTTAATTTGTTTAAATCCCAAGAGAGGATTATACTTGGTGTGTGTTCGTTTTATGCCTGAGTAATAGGCAAGAAACCACCAAATGCTTCAGTATAGTAGTTTTCTCTGCAGACATTCGTTGTTATTCTGCATTCCTCATGTGAATATAAAGATAGTTCCACCATAAAAGGAGTTGATTATTGTGTGTTTTTTAAAAGTTATGGCAAGGATAAATGTTAGGTTTGAGGTGTTAGTTCCTCAAGATGCACTTCAGTATCAATAGTGCCTTAGTAACTGAGATCAATATCTGTATTGTGCTACTGAATTTTGCTAGTAGTTGATAGCAAACCAATGGAGAAAGTAAGTTAAAATTGCGTATTTTAAAACGCTTATTTGTTGGAGGAATATTCAAACGCAATGTTTAATGTTAGTTAATAATTAAGAAATATTCACAGTTTGAATTACATTTATAAATAAAATATTTATCGTAACTTAAGTGGACATTAAGTTAAATGTGAGATGGTGAGTGCGACTTCTGATAAATAACCCATAATTAGGAATAGGTTGTTCAATTATAAACCATAACTTGATTAACTTTATTAGGAATAAATTTAATATTTTGCGTATTTCATATCATAGTACTAATCAATTAAAAACAAAAATAGTTAGTCAATAACTTTAAGTAAAAGCTTATAGAAAGTTTACCAAACTTATAGATTAGTGTACTGGTAAATGAGATGTACTTTTTAGCTAGTCAATCCAATGCAATAGCATAATTGCAAACATGTGAATTTATAATTTTAATCTATACCTAAGCAATAGACAGATTAATGTTGATTTATGTTTCGTATCAATGTGATATTATTCAATAAATTTGTATATATTTTTTTTAGTTCTGCGATAGTAATAAATTATAGTCTTGTCAATATTTGTTGTAGATTCATTTTTTTGTATGCTAAATATAAATGTGTTTGCACAATATTTGCAAAACATTTTCTTGAGTCCGAAATCCTTTCAAACTCTCAAAAGCTTAATATACCAGATAGACAATATTTACGCAGATCTGAATATTTTATTTCATTTTATTTTTAATAATAATTAATTATGGAATTGCAAACTTCAGACTAAACATCATTTAATTGTAAGAATGAATTTATTCCCAAGTTATTAACCCTGACTGCCCATTATTCCAGTTATATCTAGTTAAATTGTTGAATTAATTAGTCTTAGTCAATGTATTGCATTGTCATGGATGATGGAAGGACACAAAAAGCACCCTTGTCTTTTTATTATTCTGACTAAGATTCTGGATAAAAAAATAAAACAACTATATTATTCGAAATTTTATGTGATTATTCATGTCATTGTTGATCATATTTATCATCCCTTTAAATAGTTATAATAGTTGTGATGATATATGAGGACACATTAACTTTGAAGTATGTTTCCTGTAGCTTACCAGAATACTAGTCATATGTGAAAGCACAATACTGTAGAGTTTTTTTTTATAAAGTAGACAAAGAAACCCTGAGATTATTATTGTCATTATAATTATTCTTTAATTAAGAAGTGATCAATTATTGTTGATATTACAATTGTGGTGTGGCTTAAAAGAGTTTAACTAACAATTGTGCTATAAGAAAACTATTTTCAGATCATATTGGCAAGTGATTTACATAATGGATATATATTTTTTAGAAACATTAACAAGAAGATGAGAAGTTCTCATCATTGTTAAAAAGTGCAAGTACTTATAGCTCAGAGAATGTGTTTTGATGAAGAGAGTATGTTATTTTATTTTAAATTATTAATTAGGGAATGATGGCAGTTTTTTCTATCTTCCCAAGATATTTATTTTACTAATGATAATTTGTTTTATGATTTTAATTTCTTTCTTTATCTTAACTGCATATCTCTGCAACTGAATTTTCTTATAACTAACCGACCACTGAGTTAGGCTGAGTATGCACATTGGTGAGCTTGCAGATCACTGAGAATATACTTTATTAGGTTAGAAAATGAGATGCCTAATTATAGAGGCGATTGACGTATTTAGCTTAAACTACATCTAGATTTGTTAATATAATTACTAAATTTAGGTTAGAATATATATATATATATATATATTGTGCCCTTTTGTATGGGTCTCCATAAATTGTTGTATCAATCTATTTAAAAAATTTTAAATTTAAGATATATTTAGCTAAATGATGTTAATTTATTTATGATAATTTTTTTTTAAAAAATGTAATTAAAGTAATTCATGAGTATTTGATATGTGAAAATTGTGCTGATGTTTGAGAGAGACGTTTCAATGGGAATGATAATAGTATATGGTTGGGAAAACTGGCCATAATTAATACTGCATTAATAAATTTAATAAATGAATGTTTAAAGTTAAAGTTTTAAAAGACAAGTTAAAATTAAATGCATATATTTATTGTTGATAAAAATTAATATTTAGTAAATGAATATAAATATTTTAATTATTAGTAATACATAATAGAAGATTAATATTTGATTTTAATAATATCGAATTATTATTTTAAAAATTGTTGGAAGATATTATTTATTTTAAAAAATATTTATTTTAAAAAATGAATTGTTAGTTTATTTTTAGATTATTACAAGCGTTTGTAGCTTTGTTGTAAAAAAACAGATGTTAATTAGACACATACACACATGCTTGGGAGTTTTTTTTAATAAAGTTGCAAAACTATTTTAAAGTTCTGTTATAAAATTTATAAATATTATTTTGGCTATCATGAGATAAAAATAAAAATAATTAATGTGAAACATTAAATCTGATTTTTAAAATACTGCTTAAAAACATAACGAATAAAAATAGACTTAGTTTGTTTATAAAAATAATCTTATAAAAGTTAAAAGTGAAATAAAGTAAGAAAGTATATTTTAAAAAAATGTTTAATGAATTTAAATAAGCAATAAAGATTGATTTAAGAATTTAATAATGTGATAAATAATAAATATTAAATAAGTCATTATTTATTTTTAATTCTGTCTTGTTGGTAAAATATGTAAATAAGCTAGCAAGTTGATTGTTTAATTCACCAATCAAGTGAGGAGTTTCTTCGGGTATAAAACCAAGGTTCAATTGTTCGGAGGGGAATTGTGATTGAAAATCTAAAAGTAAAGTGTGCTATTAGAAATAGCTAAGTAATTATAGACGCTCTCAAAATCATTTTAAAATTATAAGAGAGTAGTTTTTAAAATAATTTATAAAAGTTTACCGACAAATATGCAGTGTTAATTTTAATTATAATTTCCTATCATCTCGATCGAAGCTCAATTTACTATCAAATAGTCATGGAAACATCGTATAAGGATAAAATGTCTTGGAGACTTTATACTAAAAATTTAACAAATGCTGGATTAACTAGGAGAAATACTAGGTGCATAAAAGTAATACGTTGGACTGTATATAAATTTAAAAGCTGATGGTAATTAATTTTGATAAAACAGATATTTAAAAGAATGAAAAATACTTCTTTATGAAGAAAGTATTTGTAAATTATAAATCTAAGTATATAACTTAGTAAAGATGGTAAATAATAATGATTATATAAATATTTGCCTTGGTAAGTCTTTATGGTTTAAAAGACTAAATTATGATAGTTTTAAAAAGGCAAATAAATTGGAAATTTAATGGGTAAAGAAATACCTATATAAAAAAATATTATATTATTAAAGTTTGAACGCTGGTCGTACAGAAGACTCTAAAAGTAATCTTACCTAAATATTTGTTAATGAATGCACAAATCAAATACACATGGATATCCAAATCAATTAAAAAATAATTAAATAAGAACTTTGTAAATTATAGACTAATTCCAAAAAATAATAACTTTTAAATAATAATATTTTTTTCCTTTAAAAGAAATGACTCCGGATTCCATAAACTACTTTAATTATTATTTTATTCTTATGGTGGAACTGACTTTTCTTTATTTTTTTTTAAAAAAAAAAAGAACGTTTTCATTTATTCCATAAAAACTTTTAAAAACACGTGATGTACCGGAAAAGGAAGTAATGTTTGGTGAAAACTTGTGCCTAGGAAAAAGAACAGTTATAATGAAAAGAAGACACCGTTGGATTTTATGTAATATGTTTTATTTATTAACTAACATAAATATTTAATTAATTATTGATTTATTAAAGATAGGAAAGGTACATTTACATTTTTTTTTCTTTTAAAAGCTAAATATTAATATAACATTTTATTGCATAAAGTTTATTTTATAATTATACAACACGTAATATTTTAAAGAATAATTGTTGAGTGTAAATGTGAAATTATTTTGTAAAACTGAAATCTTGGAGGACATCGTGTGACGGACTGTACATTAAAGTATCATTTATGGTAAAAATTATGTAATAATAATAATTTGATGTATTTGCTATGTTTTCTTTAGATCAACCAAATGTTATATGATTATTGAATGAATGTATTAATATTTAAATAATATACACGCATAAGATTAATAATAGCAGTTTTATTTTAATATGCATACTTTAAATTGATGATGTAAATTTAATACAACATAATATGAGAACCTAGAAATAATTATATGATTCTTTCGTGAATAAATTTTAATGTTTCTGTTACAATATTAGGAATTAAATTTATTATTGGTGTAAGTTATTTATTTTTATTTTCAAGTTAGTAAGAGGTATATAAAATCTATATTTTATTTTTTATTTTATTAGATAAGTTAAGTTAATTTTATGTAGAAATTTATATTTTGATTGAAGGCTTAACGTATATAGATGATGAGGTATATGAGATTTTGGATAAATATTATTTTTTTTTAAAATTGGTCATCTATTTATCTGAAGTTAAATAAGGTTAAAATGACTTTTGTAGATAGAAGTTTTAGGAAGGAATAAGAATAACAAGTAAAGAAGAGTAATAGTTTAAACATAAAAAGAATCATAGAATTTTATTTAATATAATACGTTATAAAATTTGAAATTGTTGAATAATTTTAAATATTATTTTAAAAGAACATATACGTAGTGCATATTTTGATAAGACATGTAGTATGACATTATATTGGAATGAAATAAATAGTTATAAACAATAGTTGTTATTATATTACAAAGTTATATCAGTTTATACATTAATTGATCTTTGAATAATACTGATAGTAAATGTAATGCATACTAGTACATTATAATATAAATAGCAGTAAGACTTAAGTGAAATAGCATTTTACTTATTAAAGTTTGTTTATTTACATATATCCTACACGAATGATATATCACATAAAACCTTTTCTTGTATTAATTGATGACAAATGATGTTTATTAAAATTAAAGTCATAAACTTAATTAAATGTTATTGATAGAACATTTAATAAATGTATAAATTATCTACTTATGATTATGGAAATAGTAACAGTGTAAAAATTTTGTATTATTATTTTTCTTATTTTTGTTTTATTTTCTTTAGTTCCATTTGTGATGTAAATAGTATAAATAAGTTATATGTTAAAGTTGATGTAAATAAATTTGTTAAGTTGTTTAAAAGATGTGTTGAATTCATTATTTTACACCACAGCATTTGACAACAGATAATTTGAATAAACATAATATTTGCACAATATGAATTTATTATTTTATTATTTGAAAAAGAAACACAATATTTTCTTAATATAATTTATAGAAATTGATTGACATTAACATACAATATTACAATGGTCACAAAGTCATTATAATGCACAATATTAGAATATAATATTATTTATTGCCACAGATTATTCAATTATAAGATTTTGGTCTATTTTTAAAATTAAGATACTATATGGAAATGAAAGACATGTATATGATTTACTTATTTTCTTAGTGATTAATGGTATAATCAAATAGATAAGATTAAGCTATGCACTAAAGATTTTTATTGTCGGTTATTGTTATTAGAATAAGTTAGGTGTATTTAGGTTTGATATTAAATCCCTTATCATTCCTATCTACATGAATAATTATTATTACTTTAAGATAATTAGAAGAACCTGAGATCATTTTAATTATATTTCCTTAACAAAAAATTGAGATTTATTTATCTATTATTATTAAAGATAGTTCATTTATAAAAGTCATAAGAGTGCTGTAGAGTTAGTAATGAGATAATTAGAAGTAATAGTATTCTTATGCCATTGAGACAGTGTCTTGGAAAGACATTGATTCAATGTAAATCTAATTACCAATTGTAACTTCACTTCACAGTCTCACGATTTTAGTAAATATTTATTTAATTAGTACATAATATTGAACTATATTAATTTTTGATAAGTTTGTAATAAATCTGATAAGTTATAATATTATAAAAATATATTAAAGATAGTTGTACATATTTTAGCTGAGCATAATGATTTTATTGAGCTAGTCGTATTTAAAATTATATTATATATCGAGAAGTGAGGGTACAATATATATATATATATATATATATTAATATAATTACTAAATTTAGGTTAGAATATATATATATAAAGGTGTGAAGGTTGCCTTGACAGCAGTGAGAAATATTGATTACTATATTTTACTGTGATTGTTTAGGTGGTTACTGGTTGGTATCTAATTACATCATTATCCCAGATTAGCTTTAGGCACTATTTCGCTTATTATTTCTAAATAATACATGGGCAATTTAAAAGAATTGCAGTTTGTAATGTTATAATTGACTATTTATTAGTCTGCATTACAGTGACATGTTTATTTCATGTTTAAAGACGGTTATTTAAACTTCATTGTATCAATATTTGATACTCTGTAGTCAAGTTGCAATCTTTAAGTGTCCATATATATTTAATGGACCATTAGTAAGAATGGATTTCCATTCTTGCTATTAAAAGGTGTGAAGGATGCCTTGACAGCAGTCAGAAATATTGATTACTATATTTTACTGTGAATGTTTAGGTGGTTACTGGTTGGTATCTAATTTTATATATATATATTGTACCGGGTCGAACTGCTAAAACCATGTACTTATACATATATATAAGTTTTGGCCAGTTTCAAACTCCTTCATAATACATTTATAATCTTATAAAGGTTACGTGAATGAGCTGGCACGTTCGAGCAAAATGGGAGATCTTATTGATAGCTTTAACTATCAACAATGGCCCATCTCGGCTGCTAGATTCAAACCCCTACTATCCAAATACTTTATTTGTTTCGGGGTAAACCCTGGGGCACCAACTAGTCTGAGGACTAATGTATTCGGGCAGTAGGCTCATAATCCAGTGCTCGAAACAATTCCCTTAACTAGCTCAGTCTAATTTTAAGCAATAATAAAATATTGGTAAGAAAAGATTGATAGAAAGAATTGACGGACAAATAGAGTTTAATTTTAAAGACAATTTATTAACTAACATTAAATAATTTTAAACATTCTATAAATTTAATATAATACACACACATTTTAAATTAACATTTCTAAACTAGTTTAAATATTCTTGTAGATTTTAATAGTAGAACACTGGTATTTATATAATTTAACAAATAACATTGATATAATGATCACGCACATATTAACTCATAATAATAAAGCATTAATAGCATTTGAAACTTAAACACACATATCAATAGTTCATTTTATGTATGATAAGAGTTCATATTATTTGAATATTTACGAATTACAGCGTGGTTACTACGTATAAATGATAATAAATAAATGTTTACCTAGGATTTTTTTGGAATGTGGATATTGCTTGTTGTTGACTGCTTCTGCTGCTTCTGATGGATTATATCTAACCGGTTAGATTTGGACGTTTCTTGAAGAGATTTTTATGCGAATCCATTTGTTTTATTTTGAAGACAGTTGAACGTTTGACGGAGGATTTTTGAGTGGTTATAAAGACATTATTTCACGGGCAGGTCTTGCTGATCTTGTTGGACTAAGGGCTGAACGAAGAGCATATATTTCCATAAGATGCTCAGCAATGCATGTTTGTTTCTGGATTCATAATATAAATGCACTGTTATCAAGACTGTCACTGCAAACTAGACTGAATAAAACTCAAAACTCCACTGATTCTCTGATAAAATATTCCGTATTTATACTGACGAAGTGTTTTCCTTTTGATATCCTCTGGCAAATATCTGTTGTCAAAATCCTTTAGCAATTAATTCTAAGACAACGTGTTTTTTGATTGATTGTTTAATTAGTAGTAGCTATTTGAAAACGTGTTGTTTTCATATCTTTAATTAGTAGCGCACCACTGTGTTTTTTTTTTTAAAATACATTTTTCATTTTTTTATAATATTTAATACTGATACATTTTTTTTACCTTTGCATGCACATATATAATTTTACTCTACACATCAAAACTAGTTCTAAGATTATTTTTCTTCTTTAATTTAAATGAAGAGATTTATATATATGTTTTTTTAAAGCTTTTAAATTATATTTCAGTAATAATAATAAACTCTTTATTTCCTTTTTATAAAACCTTCAGTTTAACTTTAAGAAAAACCCCTTCCTACTTTAAATCAATGATTTTTCAACTTTTATTTCAAACTCTTTTGCGAAAGATTTTTTTGTTTTAATAATTTTTTTACGACAAAATTATTTTAGATACATGTGCCAATTTGGCCTTGGCACATTAACCCCCCTCCGTTTTAGAGTAAAATGCATCATTTTTGACCATTTTATCTCTTGCAATTTTAATTCTTGACTCTAAAGATTTATTAATTTATTATTTTAGATAATTCCTACACATGTGTATATGTGCAGCATAATTCTACACCTACTAATATTCTAGATATCGAGTTATTACTGGACTTGCTTACAGGGAATCTATAATAAATAAATCCCTTTTTGCACTCATCATAAGGTGCAGAAGTACCAAGAAAATAACCTAAAAGGATATCTGGATAAATACATTTAAGATACTCATCATAAGGTATCATATTCACCAAATATTACCAGTGTATGTGCACGTATATACACATGTATACTTACACACTTTTAATTCACCTTAGATTGACTTTATATTTTTATTACTAATCTTCTAACATTATTTTTAAATTCATATGAACATTTTAAATATTAGTTTTACGATACTATTTTTAAACCATCACGGACATCAGTTTACATATTTATTTATATTACGGAATCATTTTAAATCATTTACTTAACTTCTTTATTAACATACATGCATTCAGAAAACTATTTTATTTTATTGCTCTTCATTATTATACAGACATTTGATTTGACTTAATTACTTTAAACCATTTATTTATTTCCTTTTTTTACCTTACATATATTCAAAACTATTTTATTTTAATGTGCGTGTACTCAGAAAAAGAAAAAAACTGTTTTTCTCGAGTGCATTTTTAGTTTTATTTTCATCATTAGGTAATAAATGTAATGTTAAGAGAAGTAGGCAGCAAAGTATAAGGCAATTCAAACACACAGATAGATTTTGTGCTGATTTAAACCAACTTTTAATTTCTTGCGGAAGTCGTGACTACAGCATGGGCATTTTTGTGCACAACGGATCATGAACAAGGACTTTTAAGATTGCGAATGGCAGGACTATCTCTACTGCACATTCAACTTACTAAAATATTTATTTTATTTGGTTACTGGGAATTTTTCCTCCAGATTTATTAACTTTTATATGCCAGGACTTTTCTACTTGCGCATCATCATCAGTATTATTTATTTTTCACACTACCCATCTGTAGAACAAAGTCACCACAAGAAGAGGCTTAATCCAACAAAAGTCAGGCCTGGAATTTATCTCCTTGCCCAAATACTTGTACACACCTCAATCCTAATTTAATACACTTTTTTTTATTTTATTTGATAATGTTTTATTTTCATTAATACTTTCATTATACACTTATTTATTTCATTTTTATTTTTAAAGCATTATTTTTACTCTCCCCCCCCTTTTTTTTTAAAAAAAAAAAATTTTCATTTTGTTTGTCTATCTTGATTTTACACATTTATTTTGTTTGTGTCACACTCCGCTATGTTCTAGACTGATGAGCTAGGATATCAAAATAATCAATAAGACATAATCGAGGGTTTTTGACATAATCATTTTCCTTGTCTGTTTTGATTTTACACATTTATTTTGTTTGCATCATGCTCCACTATGTTCTAGACTTATGAGCTGGGATATCAATATAATCGATAAGACATAATCGAGGGTTTTGACATAAATCATTTTATCGTTGCTTTGACATTTTAAAAACTCTAAGATTGTTATTTATTTACTAAGACTACCTTTAATCATTTTTAATTATTCAAACTAACTTGATACTCGTTTTTTTATTTATTTCATTAAACTTTGTTAAACATTTTCCATTATTCTGAGTCCATGGTCGTTATAAACTAGGTCAAGCCGGCAAATCCGTCAGATTACATATTTTTAATTTTTGTCTGGTGGTTCTTTATTATATATTTTTTTCTGCATATAGCCACTCGTGCTGGGGGATTGAGAATCACCCCTGGGCTTTTCCTTAAATCTAGTATGAGAGATGTTAGGATTGCTGTCGGTTCTTCGAAAGATTTTTGTTCTCTTGGGACTATTAGAATAATGTCTCCTCCAGGGACTCCCCGAATTTGACCTATGTCTATATCTTACAGCGTTTACAGCTGGCTCTCTAAGTTGGGGTTTGAATCCCCTATCTCTCGTATCAAAAGTTGATCTAGCTCTGTCGAAAGTGCTCAACAATTCTGCCATTTGTTCCACTGTTTTTCTTTCAGTTTCTATGAGCATTTGCTCGACATTATGAGGAAGACTATGGCGGACTGTCCTGACAAATTGTTATTCAGATAGTGGGTCTGCTGTCAAAGAGCGTAATTTTGCCACTTGCCTTCTAAAAAAAGAAACGAATGGTTCACCAGGTCGCCATTTATCTTCCGAGATCTGGTGACAAAGATTTTCCTAATAATCTTCACTCCAATAACTAGCTAAAATAACAATTTTATATTCAGCAAAAGTGACGTGTTTTTTATATAAAAAGTCCCACCAAGATTGAGACTCCCCTTGTAAATGACTACAAGCTATTGCGATCATAGCCTCCTCACTTAATTGATTCAGAGTGAAATAGCGTTCCAAACTATTTAAATGCTCCATAGGAGCTTCACCCTGATGGCCAGAAAATATCCGTATTTTCAAAAACTGGTTCACGATTGCCGGATTGTTTATAATGTGCGTGATTGCACTCAAGTGGTCACATTGTTTTATTTCCATTTGCGAACTATTTTTACTATTCTTTTGATTTACTTTCCAAGCTAAATCCGTCATTCCGATTTTTATCTCTTCAATTACTTTTCTATCTTCTATCTTATTTTTTTCGATTACTTGGTAAGCGGTCTCTATTTGATTTTCTACTTGTGTTTTAATCTCTCCTATTTCTTCCCTAATTTCTTCTTTTATTTTATTCTGGCCCATTTCGATCTGGTCCTTTAACTTTTCAAGCATTTCAGCTTGCCCTTCCAATTTACTCTTCATTTCATTATTTTGATTTTTAAGCTCTTCAGCTATTTTTTTATATTCTTCAGCTGTTTATTTTTGTTTTTCAAACATGCAAGTTAATAGAGCTATGACTTCCCTATTCTCTTCTTTTTGCTCAACCTCTTTTTTGTTTTTATCTTTTTGTTCCTCACTAGAAGCATTCTCTACTTCTTTCACTTGAGTTTCTATCTTTTCTTCACTGGGGACCTTTTTTATTTCACTAGTTTCGGTTTTATTTTGTTCCTCACTGGGAACATTGTTCTTTTACCTTGAGTCTCCATTTTAGGTTTATTTCTTGTCATATTTATAATTTTAACTTTACTTTTTTATATTATTTTTCTTTAATATTATATTTCATTCACGCTCATAAGTTTACTAATTTCTATTTTATTTATTTTTTTCTAAACTGGAAATACACGCTGACTCCGCCCCTCCTTTGTCCATTTTTATCCACCCGATCTTAATGCTTTAAATCTGCCCAAACACCCAACTGTTTCTAATTTAACATAATGATTTATTTTAACCAATGTAATTAGCATAAATCTCTCTTCATTTAAAGAAAACAAAGTTTTCGGTCAATTCTTTTTTTTTTTTAAAAAAAATTAAAACGCTTTAACATACATAATTTAGCTTTTGTATAGAAAAACTTTTTTTAAACAAGAAACAAAGCATTTATTTACTATTGTTTCTTAGGTCCAGCCCCAAGTTGGGTATAGCCATTTATGTACCGGGTCGAACCGCTAAAACCACCTACTTATATGTATATATGTTTTGGCCAGTTTCAAACTCCTTCATAATACATTTATAATCTTATAAAGGTTACATGAATGAGCCGGCACGTTTGGGCAAAATGGGAGATCTTATTGATAGCTTTAACTATCAACAATGGCCCATCTCGGCTGGTAGATTCAAACCCTACTATCCAAATACTTTATTTGTTTCGTGGTAAACCCCAGGGCGCCAGCTAGTCTGACGACTAACGTATTCAGGCAGTAGGCTCATAATCCAGCACTCAAACAATTCCCTTAACTAGCTCAGTCTAATTTTAATCAATAATAAAATATCGATAAGAAAAGATTGATGAAAAGAATTGCCCGACAATAGAGTTTAATTTTAAAGACAATTTATTAACTAACATTAAATAATTTTAAACATTCTATAAATTTAATATAATACACACACATTTTAAATTAACATTTCTAAACTAACTCATAATAATAAAGCATTAATAGCATTTGAAACTTAAACGCACATATCAATAGTTCATTTTATGTATGATAAGAGTTCATATAATTTGAATCTTGAATATTTACGAAAATGATAATAAATAAATGTTTACCTAGAATTTTTGGGAACATGGATATTGCTTGTTGTTGACTGCTTCTGCTGTTTCTGATGGATTATATCTAACCGGTTAGATTTGGACGTTTCTTGAAGAGATTTTTATGCGAATCCATTTGTTTTATTTTGAAGACAGTTGAACGTTTGATGGAGGATTTCTGAGTGGTTATAAAGACATTATTTCATGGGCAGGTCTTGCTGATCTTGTTGGACTAAGGGCTGAACGAAGAGCATATATTTCCATAAGATGCTCAGCAATGCATGTTTGTTTCTGGATTCATAATATAAATGCACTGTTATCAAGACTGTCACTGCAAACTAGACTGAATAAAACTCAAAACTCCACTGATTGTCCGATAAAATATTCCGTATTTATACCGACGAAGTGTTTTCCTTTTGATATCCTCCGGCAAATATCTGTCGTCGAAATTCTTTAGCAATTAATCCTAAGACAACGTGTTTTTTGATTGATTGTTTAATTAGTAGTAGCTATTTCAAAACGTGTTGTTTTCATATCTTTAATTAGTAGCGCACTGTTGTGTTTTTTTTTTTTTTTGTAAATACATTTTTCATTTATTTATAATATTTAATACTGATACATTTTTTTTACATTTGCATGCACATATATAATTTTACTCTACACATCAAAACTAGTTCTAAGATTATTTTTCTTCTTTAATTTAAATGAAGAGATTTATATATATGTTTTTTTAAAGCTTTTAAATTGTATTTCACTAATAATAATAAACTCTTTACTTCCTTTTTATAAAACCTTCAATTTAACTTTAAGGCAACCCCCTTCCTACTTTAAATCTATGATTTTTCAACTTTTATTTCAAACTCTTTTGCGAAAGATTTTTTTGTTTTAATAATTTTTTTACGACAAAATTATTTTAGATACATGTGCCAATTTGGCCTTGGCACAATATATATATAGTTGATATGTGTATAAGACTAGGCAATCAATAATTAAAATAAAATAGATTCACTCTATTCTTTGTCTTATTTTTGAGTAAGAGTTTAATTTTATATATCCATTTCCAATGAAGTCTTCTACTGCTGAGTTAATCATATATACTTTCTCTTTGCTTGTGTTGATTCAGCCTGAAAATATCAGCTAAAATATTTTAATATCTTTATTATTGTTATGTATAGTCAAAATTTCAAAAATACAGATTCCAATTATTGGTTCTCTAGTTGTAAATGAGAAATTTAGACTTTTACGATCTGTGATTACTTTATAGCCTCCACCCCATGTTGATAACCTTTTTAATATGCCAAAATAATGAACATAACTTTCTTTTGTATTGCCGAATAATATTATTCAGAGCCATTGGATAATTTATTAACGAAATATAATAGATTTTATCCTTTGAATCCTTAGAACAGTATAATCACTAATCCGTAGCTGCGACAATGCGTTTGTATATAAAATAGTTTTGTAAAACATAAATTTACCAGAATTATGTTATTGTTATGGATATTGACATTTTTATTTAGAATCTTTTTTCAATAATAGCATTAAAAACATTAGATTTGTGGTTAACTTTTTATAAATTTTATGGTGCAAATTATTAAAGCCTTTAAACAATTTATTTTATACTTTTATTATTTGAAATACAGGCACTCTTATACCTGGAGTGTAATTGTAAATGTAGCGTATTTGAATTCAGACTTTCAAGTCCCTTCACTATCCACACTATCTCATACTACTGATACACATGACCACACACATGCAGAAAAGATAAATAATCACATTTCACGCTAAACCAGCACTCATCAGTTGCTCCAGACTGCCATCTAGTGCTCAATTTATATTAAGATAGCAAATCTCCTATATTTATACTTTTAAGTATAGAATTTTATAGGATTCCGGCTATTGCATCAGAGTATGGACATATCTGTTTTTGCTTACAAGTATCCTAAGAACTGTATTTGTAATATATAAGAATTTATTCTTCAGTGAAAATGAAATTTAAATGTTGCAAATATTTCTCCAGATCGTATAGACTCACTGATCACACATCAATGTGCAGTAATTAATGAAAAAGATTTTAACTTAAAATGAGATCGTGATTCAAAACCCTTATTCATATTTTTTCAGAATCGATCAATTTTTGAAATGACTAGTCCCTTTTTTCAAAGTGAAAGTATATATATACATATAATACCAATAACTGATATCAAGGAAAGTAACAAAAGTGTTTTACACATGACCAACTGTCATATTTATATTCAGATGCCTTGCATCCAAACACAGTGATACTGGTATTTTTGAAAATCAATTTTCTATAATATCTCATTCTGTCATTTTATTAAACCACTACACATCATGTGATTATTATTGATTACTCTAGATTGAACTGGGTGGTGCTAAGGTATGGAGAGTTTTGTCTATCATTTTATTTAAGTGATTATTACTTTCATAATAAATAATATTTCTGTAGTATAATTTTCACTACACCACTCTAACATAAGATAGGGACTTGTTTCTATGCTGTTTTAACACATTGTGGAGAGCTATAATCATAAACATATGATTGAAAAAACGTGAAAACGATGTATGATTCCCAAACCAGTCCCTACGTTGTTTGTCAGTGAGTAGTAAAAATTACACTACAGAAATATTATTCATCAAGTGCATAATCTCTAGTCGAATGAATGACTAATAAAAATTATTAACATACTTTGATCAAGTGGAAAAGTTGTGAGGGCAGTAACTTTGACACTTATCAGTTACACTGTAGTAATTGGCTATCTCTATTTACTAAACAATGATAAAGATATATGTAAAGATTGTGATCTGGCAAACGGATGAGTGCTGGTTCAGTACAAAATATGAATCTTGGGGATTATATATTTTGTCACATGACTTTGATCGTATGTTTTTTATTGCAAAGTCCTCACAAGGTGCTAAAAGTAATACAAACCAATTCTTATCTTGCCTGAGAGTGGTGTAGTAAAAATTACACTAAAGAATATTCATTAAACGGATAATCTCTAGTCTAATGAATGACTAATAAAATTATTAATATCATTAACCTAAATATTAAATTGATAAGAAACTGTGTAACATTTTATTTGTAAGAATTGAATACCAGTAATCCCATATGTACAAATAACTTGATCAATATATTCTTGATATTTATTAGTTTTGTCCCAGGATCTTATATAGTAAAAATATTTGGTAGATTGATTTACTATGCAACTGTATGGAGATTCATGATTTAATGTAAGCTATTATTTTTATTAAGATATTCCTTGTAGTGTATATTTTGTTAAGTATAATTGATCTCAAAGATTAATCTGGTACTTGGGTATTATTTCTGCTATTACATATTACTTGAGGAACATATTATTCTAAGTATGTGATATATTCTTCCAAGGAATGTGCTGACAAACTTTATCTATAAAATATATCTTCAGGTCCTGTGAAGGCATTATTTTAAAATATAAATTTAGAATAATTCATCACTTTAGTAAGACATCATACCACGTGTAATACCCAACTTCAAATGTAAAAAAGGTGAAATATTATTCATTATGGAAAAAGGTATTATAAGATTTTAATATTTTTGTTACTTTTCATTATGGCACTTTGCATTTTGTGCCGTGAAAGTCGTCCTTCTTTATTCCAAAAACAACAAACACGTGTAATATCAAACTTTAAATAAAAAAAAAAACATATTACTTCTGATGATGGAGAGATATATTCATTATGAAAAAAGAAAAAAATATGAAAAAGAACAGTGAAATGTTTTTTCAATGGTGAGCTGTATTAAAGTTTTAGCTTTACATTTTTAATCTAAAAAAATGGCGATCTGTAAGATAAAGTTTTAGCTTTATCTAAAAATGATGAAGTGTAAGTTTAATCTTATATTTAAAATATATATTAAAAACATATATAAAGTTTTAGCAAATAAAAAATCACAAATATGTAAAGTCTTAGCTGTAAATGTATTTTTAAATGCAAAAATGTATTATTTACAAATGATGCTAGAGATAAATCTTCGTTACAGTTCGACATTTAAAAAACATTTCAGGGTTTTTTTTACATATTTTTCTTTTTCCTTATTTCCATCACCGAAAATAAAATATGAAATTTTATGTGCTGATTGTTTATGATAGTACAAAGTGCCTTATTATGCTTAGGGGGGGGGGACTTTTGATGGCACAAAGTGCTGTAATAAAAACACAAAAAGTACTATATTAAAAACTCTCACCTACCTGTTTTTATTTAGTATCGTAATATGTTTTTTCTTTTTTACATAATAAATATATCTCTCCATTTTGATAGCACGAAATCACGCAGTCAGAACATTTTACAACCTGGTGATGTGTATATATTTGGTATGTATGAGTCATGGCATGATGTCATAAACAGAAATTTTGAATAATTATTACTGGATGAAAACATCACTGGAGTAATATGCCATAGCAGGAATAATACCAAAATACCTTAATCTCGATATGAATTAAATATATCTGCATTCACTGAGGGGGGGGGGTACTATTTGTATGTTACATTGTATATATTATGTTTTTAATTTAATTATTTTAAATATTTTCTAGCTGGTTTGAGTGAGTTTTATTGGTAAGATTGCGATTTTAGGCTTATAGTTTAATCTTTATTACAATAACTTTTTTGTCATTACTCCTCAGTTTTTCCATGAAGCCATTAAGTTTATTGAAAACAATATGCCATTTTTTATTAATATCATTATCAATACAAAAATCTTTCAGTTCAAATGCAGAGTTCTTTTCATCAGTCATGGTTACTATAAGTCCCAGATAGTTTCTATCAATGTATTACTTACTCACAAGATTACAATATATGTATTTTTATAGTTTTTTATTTGATTGCTTTCATTTGATATCCTTTAGAGTTAATGTTGAGCATCTTTTAAACTTGACATAAAATATTGATCTCAGGTGGAAATATATATCACAAGGGGACTTTTCTTCTTTTTGTCTGATCTCAACTTGCAATTTCATCATGATAAGAATGTTTTGTAGTTTACATGCCACCTGTTTAGTAAATTAGACAAATTAGGTCAGTTTATTGTGCTTAAAGAGAAGTTGTATTAGAATGTTTGGTGAAATCTCAATTGGTCTTAATGCTGCTGATGACATCAGTAATAACAGAAACATATGTCCAGTGGAGGTTAATTGATTTTTTTAATAAAACACTGTTAATTAAAAGATTGTAAATTTCTATAGATAACATAAGTTAAATAATGTTACTTGACATTGTTACAAATTTATATAGTGTTTAATTAGTTATTTACATATTTAAATGTTATTTAAAAATAGAAAAATTTGAAAATGAGTTTGATTAAAACAGCTTCTTTTTTTTATTAATATCAAATTAACTGAAAAGGGACTTTAGTTACATACCACTAAAATTTTGATCAATTTTTAATCTCGAATTGGTCATTGTGATTGCATTTAAACAGACATTGTATTTCTATGCTTGATAAAATTTTAAATGGCTTACAGACCACTGATGATAATAGTTATGACAAAAACATACATCCAGCAGAAATTGGAAAAATTTTGTTATCAAAGCATGGTTCATTTGAAATATTGCAAAATTTTTATAGATAGGTTATTTAAATCTATTACAGATTTATGTGTTTAATTAGTACAATATATATAATAATTTTTTTACAAAATTTACCTGTAATGACATAAATGTTTCTATTGGGAAAAATGTCAAATATATGTAGGGAAAGATGACAATATATTTAACATTCAAGACAACATATATACAAAAATAGATTTTAGTATAAAATTACTTGTTTTATTTCTTTTGCAGTAACGAGTTACATTGCTCTTTAACAGCAAAGACCATTTACGAAATACCGGAGTAGTCTAAAATAATAATAATAATAATAATAACAACAACAACAATAATAAGACAATATGACAAACATTAAACAAATTCATTTATCCAAAGATAAACCTTGTTTACTTACTTTAGGTTTCCTTGATTTAGTTTTTCTTGATTTAGTTTTTCTTTGAAAAACTAACTTTCTAGTTGTTATTCCTATATATTTAAATAAAATTTTATATATATTTTAAATAGATTTTCACAAAATTTTTATAATTGGATGTTATAACTTAAAAAAAATTATCTTTTTAATTTTGTAAATAAATTTCACATATGAAACATTTTAATAGTTATATTTTCTTAAATGTCTAACACTGCAATATATACATATATGTAATTAGAGAGATTCGAACTAAGGATTTTTAGTCTAATCATCCTCTACTCCACTCTATTCCAAGACACATAAACACACAAAAAAAGATACATAATTCCAATATATATATATATATATATTGTACCTAACTGAAGTTTCACTTAGTTTCAAAAGGAGCCAAAGGTTATTTTAGCTTAACCTTTTGGTTTGAAATTGTCTGATTTAAAAAAATAATAATGATAAAAATGAAAAATTAAATTAGTTAATGACTAAACTAGGATAATCTTGAATTGATTGTAATCATTATTGTATTATGGAATTATGTCTAAGTATTTGAAAAAGATATATGAGTTAGGTTGGTAAGAAATGCTAAATAATAATTTGAATTCTAAAAAAAAAAAAAAAGATATCAGAAATAGTTGTCAGTTTTGTAAGTAATATTAAATATATTCTAAAATAACTATATATAATCTATTCTAATGTTTAAATAATAATAATAATATATTATTATTAAGTTGGAATAAATAAGTAATAAATTAAAAAAAAATGATATGTAAGTTTTTATTGAAAAGAAATAAGAATATTTTTTATTAGTTTTGTAGTTTAACATTCAGTTATAAAAATTATTTAGATTAAATATTCATTAACATTCTATTGTTGTAATTTTAAAAATAACTTTTAAACAATTAGCTTGCATTCGTATGTGAGAATATGTCTATGCCTGCAAGGATAATATAAATATAAAAATAAAGAAATAATTTAATTTCAATATTGTTTAAAATAAATAAATAAAACAAATGTGTGGATAAAATTATTTCAATGAAATATTTATGGGTTTAATAAAGAGTATAACTTTAAATTTTATATTTATTACTATGGGTTGGATAAAATATCATTTAAAAAAAAATATTGCACAATAATTGTTAATAATAAAATTTTGATTTTCCAGCTGAAGGTCACGTGATATGGGAAGATTATATTGATTATGTCATTAGATCGATTTTACAGCTGGTTTGTTGGAATATTAAAATTTAATAAAAAATAGTTTTTCTTGGTTTTTAATTAAACTGTAAGTGGGTGAAAAATTGTGAGATAAACGGAGATCTAAAAGGTTATTCCATTGCTGATCTGTTTTAAATATATGTGTAGCTGAATCTTAAAAGTTCTTTAATAAAAAGTAATTTTTAAAACTTTATATTTTCTAAAAAAAAATAAAAGTATGTATTTAAAACCATTATTTTAAATCGTCCAGCAATGACAGTGGGCTGAGAAGAAAAGGTAATCTGTTTTTCTGACAGTTTTTTAATTCCAGTTGAGGCATTAAAATTTATAGTAAAATGTATGAAGAAAATCCAGCGTCTCATATTTCATTTATTTTGTTATCTATTCATTTTTCTTTATTTAGAAGTAAAACTTAAATTATTAAGTATTGTTATGGCTAAAGACTTTATTGCACTAAAATATAGTATATCTCCTATCAAATTAAAAATGCACGTGAAGAAGAAATTAAAAAAAAACCATTCAAACATTTTAAAATATTAAAATGGAAATGCATTAGCGTCTTTATAAATTAAAAGTGGCATTAAATTTAATACTGCATTATTAATACATGCTATATACATGTAAATATCCTCTTAAAAGAATAATATTTAAAAAGAAAATATGTATTTTAAAATGCTAATTCCTGTTTATGCCAGTAATATGAAAAGAATTTGTTTGGAAGTAAAACTTTAAATGAATTTAAAAATATTATTAATGAACTTGTCTCTGTCAAATACGTAATGTTTTGTTATAGTGGTCAGTACTTATAAGTAACTTCATGACCGTTGATCTTAGTTCATAAAACAAGGAGCGTCCTTAATTATAAACAAAGTCTACTCTTATGTTTTAAAAAATAAATAAAAGGAAATTTGTTTAAAAAAAAAGAAAATACATTTTTAAATATTAAGAAACGTTTTAAAAAAAAAAGAGCTCTATTTAAAAAAAAATGCATTTGTCTAAAGAAGAACAGTGAAAGTTAACTAAATGGATATATTATAATTATTCCGCGTTTGAACCTAGGATTATAAATATAAAAAAACATGTACTCAGCTGAAGAATTTATTTGTTCAATGCCGGCTTATTTTACTTATACTTATGCTTATTATACTTATGCTACTCAGTTGAATAATTTCTTTTCCAGTGCCAACTTATGTTTATGCTTACGATGTTTTATTATTATAATATTTAAAATTATCTTTAAAGATAAAAGAAAGTGAACGTTTTTATATAAAGAACTACTGAACATTTTCGTTTGGAAATGATTGCCATGTATATAAATGTATTAGTGAAGCTTCGAATTTAAATAGATATCTAAACCTGGATAAATTGTCTAAACATTATGAAATGGAAAAATCACCACGGAGCCGAAATATGAACTTAAGTTAATGTATTATTTTTTTTTATTGTTTGTTTTATTGGTTAAAAAAAATGAAACCATAAAAATATTTATGCTATTAAATCTTTATGTAACACTTTTTGCATAAATATACAGGTAAACTAGGGTTATAATTTTAAAATGAAATAGGTTTATCTGAATGAGCAAATGTTTCTTGCTATTCTTAAGTAGATTTAGTTTATTTATCAAGCATTACACTAGCTAGTTCTATTTAATAACTTTATCATAGAGATTTAAATATCACAGTCTTATTTTCATATAAATGGGATGTTTTACTCAATTTTTATTTTAAATTTATTAAAGTAGTTTATCAGAGAATATCCATTCATTTGTTTTATGAATGTTATATTAAGAATAATTATAAATATTTTATATTCATCGAGAAGTAAATATTCTTACATTTAATTTACCATTTCAAAAGTCCACTAGTTACTATATTTTTAGCATTTAATATTTTGTTATGTGTGCATTGTGCCTTGCCTAGAATTTTATATGCATTTAAGTTTAAAGTATTTTCTACAGTAGTCAGTTGACACATAATTTGCTTTGTTGGTTCGAATATTGGATATACGTTTTGTATTTTATAAATTTCTTGGAAATAACTTAGTTAGTTTAAGTGAAGTATATATCTTGCTATTAGTTAGAATTTGTTAGCCTCAAGAGTTAGGCTTAGTTTATAATTTTTTATTATGCCTTATGGAGTCAAGGAAATCCTTCATCCTTATTATATTGTATTTCCATGATTTGATAGTGCTTGTCCCCAAAAAGAGGGTATTGTATTGTATTTTTCAGTGATGACGATCACATTTATAAGCATTGGAAATCCCATGAGAGGATTGTCCTTTTCTGGTGGGTATTCCTGTTTCCAGATGTACTGAAGATAAATTCCAGACACCGTCATTTTTGCCTTGAAGTTAGGTATTTTTGGAAGCCACCATATTTTTTTCCAGCTCTGAGGAGCCTAGTATCTTTATATTTTTGCCTATTATTCATGATGACTTAATGCTAATTCCACCACAGTAGGTGATGTTGCATTTGTTTTAGATTTGTGATGACAAGATATGCTTGTTTGAGGAAGGTAGTTGTAGCCAATTTAAGGCTCATAGGTATATCAATGTTTGAATTGTGTTGCTATTATAGTTTTATCACATACAAGCTAACCAACAATAAGTTATATTTATATTAAAGTATATTAAATATGCATATGGTATAAGTGGCAATTCACACATAATAATTTAATATTTTCATCCAGAATTTCGCCGCTGGATTTGTAAGTCTGTTATATCATTATTTTTAAAACATTGAGGGAATAATTTTATGTGGACTAGATTTATTTAAAAAAAGTATAACTGATCTCTGATGAATGATTGTCCCATACACATAACTTAGTTTTAATTTTAGTATTAGCTTAATCTGATTTAAAGATATATCTAGCTGTGATATTAGTTATATCCGTGAAACTAGTGATGATATTTTTAAAAAGTATTGTTGAATATGCTTACTCCAACTTAGCGTTTGTTAAGTTGAGGGGTATAAAATTAAGCTTAGTGTTTTCAATATAAACATAGTTCTGTGTGTTATTCTGATTAGTAGATGATACAATAATGTTATTAATTAGTCCAAATAATTATATAAAATCTTAGTGCGGTATTGGCACTGTTTGTATCCCACTATATTTATAAACATTTCTTCTCATTATTAATAAATCAAATTATTATTATTTCAAAAGTTTTGTTTGTTTGTTTTACTTTTATATGAAAATATATTATTGTCTTGGGTTCCAATTCATAAAGTCTTAAATTTTTGAATTTAATGAATCTTCAATTCAGACACTCACAAGTATATTCTAAGTTAATTAAATATAGTTGATATTGTCTTGAAAATTAAAAAAAGCTATGTTAAAGTAAATGATTCTCATATGGAATCACCAATACAGATAATTGCATTATAGCAAATACATAGTGAAATACTTAATTAAAACTTTATTTTTTTAAAATTATCAGTATATCTTTTAGATTAAAGATTATGCAATATCAGATTAACAATATTGATACTTCAGAAGAATATTTTAATTAATATTATTTTAAAAGCTGCACATTATCTTATATTCACTGCACATCATCTATCATTATCTTAAATCTTATATATTTAAAGAATTCTAATCCATTTGCATTTGAGGTCTTTAGTGGTTGTCTATGAGTATATTCTTTTTTTTTTTTTTTTTTATTAATTTTTTTTTTTTTAATTTTTTATTTTTTTTTTTTTTTTTTATTTTTTTTTTTTATTTTTTTAAAATTTTTTATTTTTTTTATTTATAAGTTATTAATTTATTAATTAATTAATTAATTATTAAAAATTAAACAAAAAATAATTTTTTTAAAAGAGTTTTTTTTTAAAACCTGAGGTTATTTATTTTTTTTTTTTTTTAAAAAAAATTATTTAAAAAAATATATAAAAAAAAAATTAAAAGTTTTTAAAGGGGGGAGATTTATTGGTAAGATAAAGGAAGATTGATTAGTGATTTATATAATCTTTTATATGGTTTATTAAAAGATCAATATGCTGTAGTAGTTATAGTTCATAAGTATTGGATTTGATCTTTATTTGATTATACATCTCTGGATCATTATCTCTTTCTTTAAATTTATTGTAACCCCACTGAGCCGAATCATTTAGAGTCTCTAATTTATAGTTTATTTTATATCATTTCAATTTTATTCCATTTCTTTGCATTTCATATCTTCTATCATCTCATTTCATTTCTCTCTCCTTTATTGTATGTTCTTATATCTCTCTTTCATATCTTTCCCATCATCTCATTTCTTCTCTCTCTCCATTATATATATCATTTCTATTACTTTTCCTCATTTATTTTCCCTCTCAATTCTTTTCTTTTCCATCATTTATCTCTGTCATTATCATTAACTCTTCTTTATTTTATTTTCTTCTTATCTCTCTCTCTCTCTCTCTATTTTATTAGGTTACAATTGGCCGCTCTCATTTCATTTTCATCATTTATCTTTATCATTATCTCTTCTTTATTCTATTTTCTTCTTATCTCTCTTTCTCACACCCATCTCCTATTTTACAGGATTACAATATATATATATATATATAGTGACCTTCTGAATGGGCACAAGTAATTAAATCATACTGAGTCAGTGGTGAATAACTGCATTTAACTAAAAAAAAAGTGAAATAGCACTAAAATTTTAAATTTTTTTTGTTAATGGTCTAAAATCTTATGTGAGAGTTACTTATGAATGTTAGTTGGAAATTTTTATAAGCATTTATTATTATAATTATATTTGAAGAAGTATTTAATGCAAGAAAAGTGGGTAGATTATTACAGGAATTGTTGATATGCAAATGAAGTTGATGTAAATTTGTTTTATTTATTTGTAGAATATTGGTTGATAGTTGTTTAGATGGTTTTCTGATTTGTTTATTCATTGGCACATCCATCCATGTATAAGTAATATAATCAGTGAAATATGTTTAATCCATATCCATTTAAGTTATATTTTATTCAGGATAATTCAGTGTTCATGTAGCAGTGTATGTGTATGCATGTATGTCTATATCATCTTTCAATTTTATTTTTCATATTTAATTACAATATAAAATTTTACATCTTACAATATAAAATTTTACATCTTACAATAAAACATTTAAAATTACAGCAAATATCTCTAATAGCAAATGTAAATATATTTTGAGTGATTAATGGATATCTGGATTGGTGAATTATTTGACAAATTAAATTATGTTATCAACTATTTTATTTTACTGATTAATTAATATTCATTTATTTCAAAAGTATAAAAAAAGTTATTTTTTTGATTTATTTTATTTGGTTTGATTTAGAATAAATATATATATATATATATTTTATGAAAAGATTTCTTGAATATTTGTTCTCTAATTAATTGAGTGCAGAGGGTGGAGCTAACCTTTGCATGGTAAGATTACCTCTTGATTGATGGAATAGAAATATATTTAAGTGATTATTCATTCAGTCATTCATTCATTACATTATTGATTCTGCTTCTGCCACTTGTTGTTTGTGAATTTTTTAAATCTCTTCCAGAAATTGTCAGTTAAACTCCAAAGTGTGAATTTTTAAACATTACTTTCTTTATAAAATGCAGTTTGGGAATTCTAGCTACCAGACAGCTGTAAGGATGTCAGGTTAAATTATACAAAAAGTACATTTTTTTAATTTTCTCCACTCAGTTAAATGTTAAATTAATCCTTTTGTTTATAAAATGTATTTATATGCTGATAATTTTAATCTACTTTATTTGCTTATATCTTCTATTATTAAGGAAAAAATGAAATTGTGTGAACTTTCTAATTTTTTAAGGAAATTGTGTGAACTTTATAATCTTTTAAAAAATTTATGCAAGACTGCTTAACAAAACTTACCATAGACTTTCCATTTAAATTCTCTTCTAATTATGTAAAAGTTAAGTTAAAATGGAAGGATGTGAGTATAATATTTTTGTGCTATATATTTGAAGTACTCTGTGATAATAATTAAGCTTATTATTTATGCTCATAAATTAACTTATTAAAAAAGTGAATACGTGGCTTACAAATAATTAACTAATTACCAGTATTATTTAATGTATACATGTTTAAATGAAGAAGGACATTAATATTACATATTTCTTGTTCTCCTTGGTATGTGGACTTATTATATAAAGAAAAATATTATTACTTAAGGAATTGTAGATTTACGTGAATAATTAATTAGCAATGGACCAAAATGATTATATTTGTGATAATTTATAAAGTTTATGGCAAGCTAATGTTTACTTTTGGAAACTTGCTTAAGTTATTGTTAAATTAAAATATTTCCAGAATTAATTAAATGATAAATATAAAAGAGACGTAGCTGAAACTATCTATCCATATCTCTATTATTATAAAAATTTATTACTGTGCATGCTATAGTAGTGAACTCAATTAGCTATGCAAAGAACATTGGAGATTGCCAAATTAAAGCTAAATTGTGAATGTCTATCCCATAGAAATTTGTCTTTATGTTTAGTAACACATACTCATTTGAAATCATTATCCATGTCTTCGTGTCATTCAGGAAACTTTATGTTTAAAACTTTACAAGTGAATTTTTTTTAAGTTAAAAGAAGAGTGACTTTTTTTTGTTTGTTGCTATTGATATACCATTGATAGATAAACAGATTTATTATTTATGTATTTTCTTATTTATGTTATTTCCTTTACTTCAAGAACATCTCAAATAGTGTGTTGCAAATCACAATATGCAAGTAAATGATTATTATTTAAATATAATTTTTTGTATATTATATATACGCTTTTGTGTATATTATTAATGAGAGGTATTATTTATTTAATGTCTCAAAGTGAGCAAATTGGCTTAGAGAATAATAAATATATGAAAAATAAATATTATTATCAGAAATGGTTAAATTCGTTGACAATAACTGCTGTCATTTAAAAATTTTAAAACAGCTCATAATTTGTCACAAACTAAATGTTTTATTTTCAGTTCATCATTTACTTTACTGTAATATTCGCATATTATATAATTTGAAGTTATTTTTATGCTCTTATTTATACATATGTGTGTGTGTCTGTCATGCATTTATTTCATATAATTTGTAAATATTCAATTTTATGACTGTTTTTCTTTCTGATAATTTCAGATAATGCCATATGCTAAAAGAATTGGTAGTAGAAATAGTGTCCTGTCTGTGTATGTGTATTTATTTTTCAATGTATAGAAGGAAATGTATAGAGTAGCTATGAAAAAGAAAGTTATTCATGATATATTCTATGTAGATTGAGATTGAGAACTCTCTCTCTTATTATATTTAAGTATTTGCCATGTGTGAAGTATATACCTAGATTGTGTATATATGCATTATAAAAATATTTTATGAAGTTGAGTTGTTTATGTCCCCTTTATTCTGGTGGTAAGACTAAGTTCCACACCAATAGTATACCTCAAAGTAGGTTGGGATTCTTTATTTGTCATTAGATTTGTTAGCCAAGAAACTTGTTTATTCCTCATGTGATTAAATTTTTCTTGAATGTTTATTTTTGTGTTATCATAGAACCATAGCTATATGTAATGTAGTTGGCAGATTAATAAATGGTAAGATTAAATTCTTTATGGAATATTAAAGCAGAAATAGTACTGTTAAATTTAGATATCAGGAAGTAAATATTTTGAATTATATCATATTAATTTATCGCAAGCCTTAAATCATCAAATCATCAGAATGATTATAATTTTTTAATATTTTTGAATACATGAAAAGTATAGATATTTAAAGAGATTATTTAAATGATCTATTCAAGGTTACTCTCTTGTCAGCCAAATTTATTACATTGTTTGATCCCAATAATTCATAGTGTGACCTCACCAACTTGTATATTTGTGCCTATAATATGATATTTAATTATCCAGTAATGTTTGCTAATAGAAAAATGTTAGAATTAATTAACAGCCTAAATATATAGAAAGTCAGAATATGAGGGCATTATTGTATTTGCTAATTCATGTCTTGTAAAACGTCTAGTCAATAAATGATAAAAAAGGGTAACAAAAGAGATATCAAACCCAGATTAGTAAATATATGTGTAAAATTTAGAATTAGGACAAATAGTCCCATGTGAAATAATTATATCTGTTTTAATTGCAAATGTCAATAAATGCTTTATTTATTATTTAAAAACTTTGTCTTCGGTTGTTCTTATATGCATTCATATTCTAGTTTCCACATTTTATATATCTATTAGAATATAAATGCACTACTTTATAAATTTGATAATGAACATACTTAAATCTGATATTGATCTCTTGAATCCAAACATTATATGAAATACTTTACCATTTGGTAAACTTATGAAGAAGGTTGCATACTTAGTTATTATTTAGACAATGATGTGAGATTAAAAGGTACCCTATTTTTTCATTATCTAATTGCTAGTCCAGTGAAACAACACCCAACCACCGCCGTCACTGCTGCCACCACCACTACCACCACCATTATTATTATTATTATTATTATTATTATTATTATTATTATTATTATTATTATTATTATTATTATTATTATTATTATTATTATTATTATTATTATTATTATTATTATTATTATTATTATTATTATTATTATTATTATTATTATTATTATTATTATTATTATTATTATTATTATTATTATTATTATTATTATTATTCTCCTTCTTCTCCTTCTCCTTCTTCTTCTCCTTCTTCTCCTCCTTCTCCTTCTTCTCCTTCTTCTTCTTAATAATAGTTATAAGTTATTGTGTAATAGAATTTCTTTAATCAAATCATATTAAAGATTCCTGAGATCTGACTTCTTAGTTCCAAATTAATATCAATTTAGCTATTTAGATTAAGACATGCTAGATAGTAGAGTTATTCAACATCATGTTTTATGTTAAAGTTATATTGTAGTTAATCTATGAGTGTATTTAGATGATGGAAGAAATCAAATGCAAATTATAGTTTATTAGTATGAATAAATAAAATTTTATGGATGTCTATCATTTTTTTCATATGTCATAGCATCAGCTGGGAGGCTGTCTGCAACCAACTGCTTGCTTGCAAGGCGGCTGCACTGACCTCTTGGCTAACAAGACTTGACTGGATTTGTATTATTTGGTTGATTAACAAATGAAACATGTATCTTATTTTAATCATCAATAGTATTTCTTCATTCATTTATTTATATTTTGTATATTTTTAACTTTCTATAACCCTCACTGAGCTAGGCTATAAGTCAGGCATAAGTAGAAGAGTCTCAATATTAATTCAAAGCAATATATAATCGTTAACTTATTCTATTCTTTAATAGAATTGGCATCCTGGGTATTTGCTCATATAATGTGTAGGATCAGTGTATATTGTACAGACCCAGCACTCATATGTTGGGCCAGATCATAATCTCCGTCACATATATACAATCAGTGCTTGATTTATATTAAGATAGCAATCCCTCAAATTTTAATGGACAGGCTTTAATATTCTTACTCTTCCAACTATTCAACCACCCATTTTACCCATAAAGACATTATGTCATTCTAATCCCTCATATTATCATATCTTTATAGATCCATATATATTAATATGAGTGTAATAGGCTGAACTTATATTAAAATGTGATCTATTACCTAAGTAAAATGTAACTTTAAAGCAGTATGTAATTTGTATACACTGAATGTTTCTTATACATGTAATTATTGGGATTCGAACTCAGAATTCTGTTTGTCTTTCACTCCATCTCAAGAAACTGATACACATAACCACACACATGCAAAAAGATACATGATTTTTAATATGCATATTTCATGTAAAACCAGCACTCATCAGTTGAGGTCAGATCATAATCTTACACACATATATATACAACCAGCACTCATCAGTTGAGGTCAGATCATAATATTACACACACACACACACACTCATATATATATATATATATACAATCAGTGCTTGGTTTATATTAAAATAACTATCAATAAAATAGATAGCTGAATAGTTGAATGGGAACATTGAAGCCTGTTCGTTAAAGTTTGAAAAATTTCCAGCTTAATATAAACCAAGAGTTGGTTGCATATATATGTGGAGATTATGATCTGGTCCAACTGATGAGTGCTGGTTCTGCACAAATTTTGTATATTGAGAATCATGTATCTTTTTAACACAGGTATGGTCATGTGTATTGGTTGTTTGAGTGGAGAATGAATAGAATGAAAACTCCACAGTTCACATTTCTCTATTTACATATATAAAAAATATTCAGTATAAATAAATTGTATACTGCTTTACAATTACAATTTTCTTGGGAAATAGATTACATCTTAAAATAAGTTCATCCCATCCATCTTTTATTAAAATATGTGGTTATGTAATGGTCAATAATATGAGAGATTACATTGTCATAATGTTTTCATGGATATGACTACAATATCAAATCGAATAAGGATTTGAGTGTTCCATCATCAGTTTTCCTATGAAATGGATGGTTAAATAGTTGGAAGGGAAAAAAGATTGAAGTCTGTCCATTGAAGTTTGAGGAATTGCTATCTTAATATAACCCAAGCACTGATTGTATATATTTGTGGGAAATTATGATCTGACCTAACTGATGAGGGCTGGTTTTGAATAAATACATATATTGGGAATTATGTATCTTTTTTGCATATGTGTGATCATGTGCATCAGTTACTTGAAATGAAGTAGAAGAAAAACAGATTGAAAAATCCTGAGTTCAAATCTCTATAAAAAAACTATATATTGCCTTATATATGTGTGTGTAATAATGTTAAAAGGATGTTTGCCTTGACAACTGTTTGAAATTGTTGATTGTTGTTGATATTGAGATTATCTAAGTATTGACATGTTTTTAATGATATATTTCACTTGATGCTATTTCTTTTAAAACCATTGTTATCTTTCTTATATATTTTCTCTTGAACTGAATATGAAATATAATCAATTTAATAGACAATTATATACTTAAATCAAAAATTTAGGGTGCTAGATGATATGAAAATCGTGTGACATGTTTTGAATTCGTGTAATATCTTGGCAAGTGCCAAAATATTACACGAATTCAAAAATTGTCATATGATTTTCATATCATCTAGCACCCTCTATTGGCTAATCACAATCCTAAAAATGTTGCATACTTTACAATTTTTATTTAACACCCATTTAAGTACAAGGTTCAGTAAAGATGGGAGGTAAATGGGTGTTAAATAAAAATTGTAACGTACGAAAACATTTTGCTAGATGATATGTAAACCACGTGGCATTTTTGAAATATTGTAACATTTTGACAAGGCTCAATTTTGAATGAAAGTCGATTTGATGAAAATAAATTTTTGATTTAAATATATAGTTGTCTATTAAATTGATTATGTTTCATATTCAGTTCAGGAGAAAGAATATATATATTATAACAATAAAAAGTTGCTCCACAGGTTTGGCCAGCATTTTATAACTGAAATGGAAAGATGATGATGAAATAACCTTTATTATCGCCCTTAAAGTTACGACACCATTTTAACAGATTGGATATGACAACTGATTCTGTTTAATTATGCCCTGAAAATTGCAGTGCCATTTATAACAGAATAAATATGGGTATATGCTATCTTTTGTAATAGTCCAATAATTTAGTTTAGCATTTGTAACATATCAAAAATACTAATTGGAAATAATAACTCTGGTATAACCTGAATGAAATATAGCCCAGTCATTAATCACCCTACGTAATAGAATAAAAATGAGCCCTCAAGTTGGACATCATTTGTAACTGAATAAAATGTAAATCAAAGGAAAACAATCATAATTTTATCATGCCCGTGATTAATTATATCATTCATAAGTATAGTATACTAAGCTAACAAATGCAATCAATAAATAATCATTAAGTATTTAAAATAATCCTTTATCTAATTACATATCCGACTGTTAAGTATAGCAAAACAAAACAATGATGATAATCTTTATTATAACATCATGATTTCAGACAACATTTAGAATAAACAGAAAACAAAGAAAATCATCACTTCAAATACCCTAAATATAAACCTTATATAAAATAAATGAAAAAAAAATCAGGTATTAAAATTATTTTTCATCTCTTTCATCTTCTAGCCTAAAGACATTTTTTCCATAATGCTGTGTGTTTCTATAGGAATTGTCTTATAAGTTACAAATCTTCTTATAATAACTGAAACATAGGCTTATTTATACCTGTGTCTATATATATATAAATTGTAACCGTTCGATTGTTGTCCAACTACATAATATCACCAAAACAGAAGTACGCTAAGAATTGTAACCTCGATCACCGATCAATTCCCGCTGCACATTATCAGCTATTAAGAGCTGTAACCAAAAGCATATCATGCCATCTATATTATACACCAAAGACCACAAACAAAATCTGGAGCAACTTACCACAGACCAAACTAATGATATAACATAAACTTTTTATGATTTAATTTGATCGCAGCCAGGGTATACCGCAAAGACCTATCATAGTAGTATGATAAAATACATTAAACAAATTATAAGTATGTAATGTTATTATCTTTCAAACCTTAATTTGCGATTTTCATTGTATGAGACCCGATGGCCGACCATGTACAAGATGGCATAATTTGTGGAACTACATAAGATTATGAAATTTTAAACCATCTATATGATTTTTAATACAAATGCTAGTCCAGGTAAAGCTTTGCAATAAATAAACATAAATACTTGGGTTCTTTTTTTATAGTTTACTATATCACTGAGACTCTTATTATACTGACAAATGACAATTTAAAAACGTTAAGTAAATATATTCAATCATGTCATTATCTGGTAAATCTGTTTACAGGTTTAATAATCAATTTGTATTGTATACTAGAATCAACTACGCAAAGCTAAAATGATGGAAAAGGTAAATGGGATTTTATTGTACCCTACACATCATAAACTACCAAAGACGAAAAGCATCCAAATGTTTTCTCAAAATATCACTAAACTCTTATATCATGTTGACGATAGTATGTACTTCAATGTATGCTCTATCCAAGGTTTATGACTTCTGATTTTACGAATGACAAATAGCAACGGCACAGTAAGTTTAATTATAAATCAACGTTTATTTACAAATTTATGAATAATAAGTAATTAATTCTAATGTTATAATTAAAGACATAAATAAACAAATAAAATAAATAAATTATAATTCCATCGACTTCCTTCAATAACATATCATAGGTACGGTTTTTAAAAACCTAATCATACCTTATATTTCAATTTGATATAATGAATGTATTGAGGAAATTATACTAAATTCAACATCAACTCATGAAACATCTAATGTCATTTCCAGATTCAATAAATCTATACTGTAAACTTATAATAATATAATAAATAATATTACATCTGTAGGATTTAGCTATAATGCAATCATTAAATAAAATGAAAATTTAAACTTACATTCAGGTAAATAATAATCAACCAACAGTTAATTATTATGAGGTAACTTGAATAGAATGTCCTGCTACAATTTGATGATCTAACTTATAAATTATACTTACAAATGGAAGAAGATGATTTAGCAGAATAACTAAAATACTTTGCCCAACTTATATCTTTGAAGTAAAACCATATTCCTGTGGATGCATTCATCTACACATAGGAATTAAATAACACTAAACGCTTTGTGGATTTATACACCATCATAAAGTAATAAGTATAATTACACAATTCCACGGATTAACCACCAGCGCAGGAATGAGTGTAAAATACAAAAATGGCAATTAAGTAATCTGCGGATTAACCACCGGCACAGATTAATGCCTTTTAACATTATAAAACAACATTACTATTTACTTCACATTAAAGTGCAAAATCATCCTCCTCAGTTATTCTGACCATTCAGAAAACACTAACATTTTAGCAAATGTGGGTTCTTGCATAATAAAATGTTACACTAATCAGGACAACTAATGTACTAACTTATCTTGCTTAAAATAAAACATATGTAATATAATATAAGTAATATTAGTATAGGAATAGAAATCTGGAAAGACTCACAAAATGCCCCATGAAAAATTGATACATCTCATAAATTCATTTAGTACTTTTCAAGTTTTTTCACAAGCGCTATTCTCTTGAATAAGTATTTTATTCAACCCCTATTAATTTAAACGTAATAAAATATAACTTATGAACTTCACATGCAAGTTCATATAACGATAAAATTAAAGTAATGCATTATTCATCAAATACATAAAATCTAACAGGTGTGTGTGTGATATAAATTAAATGTATAGCATTTTATAGTCAATAAATGAATTCTAGCAGGTGTGTGTATCACAAATTAAATTGTATAGCATTTTATAACTACAAATATGATCCGTGAAATCCATGTACGATGTGTTGAACAATAAATATACGAAGTAATAGCTACAATTATAGTTGAATTCCATACATGTAATTTTATCCATTTGTATTAGTTATTATAAGCACTATTAGATTAACGATTTTACGTGGCTCCATAAACATGAAACAATTCCAAAATATGACACGCAGAGTTTAAATGAAAATGTTTTTTCATAAGTTATTAATTTCTACATTTCTCTATTAAAACTGTTCCAAGTTTATCACATCCATGCTAATATTTATTTATCCACGCTTAAATCTAGGAATTCTAATTATAGCAATTAATTTAATCATTCCAAACTGACGATAAAATTAGAAAATAGCTTTAATTAATTATTTGAAGACTGTTTTTATTATCCAAATGGTAAACAAATTAACTAGCAAATATATTACTGGCATTGCAAAGTTAAATATCAATCAATACTATATTTTTTATTAAAATTATAAACGGAAATATTAAACTATGTTAATAACTTTAACATTTTACTTTAATTTAAACTTCTTCTTTTTTAAAAAGCAAATTTTCATATTTATAAAACTTCTGTAATTAAAACACTTATTTAATTTTTCCAAATTGTAGAATAATAAATATTTTAAAACATACCAAAATCTTGCAATTAATTCTGCTTTTAAACTGGAAAGCTCAGACATATTTCAAATGTAATATTGGAAAGTTATTATTAGCGATTTGATCCACCTGGTTAGCCGACTTGAACAGACTTTTAAATTTAGCAATTCATCTTATTATTAAATACCACTATGTTATTTTTACGTTTATAGAAAACTTTGTAGTAAATCCGTTTACTTGTTAACTATTTTAAAATAAGCTTATCATATTTACACCATTTGCCTTTTACCATTTTCTTTTCTTTCTCCCTCCAAAGCAACACTATCAGACGATCTTTTTTTTTTAATTCGCGCTCCTTTCTTTTTTTACATTGAAACGCATACGTAATTACTGTATTTATTTTTAATAATTAAATTTAGTTGAACAAATGGTTTTTTTAATTCAATGGAAATAATTTTTAAGACCATTTTAAACAAATAAAAATTATTATTATTTTTAATAATATTTTACCAAATTTAATGTGTTGTCAAAATTTTTAAAAAGTTAAACATTTTGATATGAATTAGTATATGGAAAGAAGCAATTTAAATTTATTAAAATAATATAGACAACAAGTAAGGCAAAATATTACCCATTCTCTCTAATAAATTATTTTGAATATAAGAGAGTAATCTGTTCAAAGTGCAAATCAAGCCAATCAAATCACCAAAAGAAGACAGAGAAATTTTTATACCAGTTACATCAATTATTATATTTTATACTAAAATATATGGTTACAATATATATATATAATATTAGGGTATGAGCACAGACTTTCACACGACCCACCACTCTCCACTCTATCTAATAACACTGATACACTTAAACATATTATTTATCTTTTCAACATATATATGTTTAAGTGTATCAGTGTTATTAGATGGAGTGGAGAGTGGTGTGTCGTGTGAAATCTTCTTGTAAATATTTTTTTGTAGGTGAGTAGTTAGACATTGCTTTTCAATCAGCTTGATCATTTTCACATGAGTAAGGCTGAGACAAGGTAATGAAAAACTCCTGTTTGGGTTGTCTATACTGTTGTTTTTAAAAACTATTATTGCCCTTTCTCTGTTTTCAAGTTTTTCTTACATACTGTATTATTTCTTTTAATAGCTATACAACTTATATTGGCATTATCCTCATTTTCTGAAGCTCTTTATTTTAAAAATTGGAAAAGTCAAAATCCCTTCTTCCTTCTTGCATTTATTGGATCATATCTAAAAATTTCAGTAATTCTAAAACCTCCTGAATTGTTATTTCGTCTGCACACATAATTATTTGGTTTAACTTATCGTTATTGCTAATAATTCTTAATATTTAGCTATTTGACAATGTGCAAATAATCAAAATTCTCAACAGAGATACTTGGCATTGAAGCAATTAAATGTATATCTTTTGTGATACTTGATACTCTATATCATTCTGATTATTTTTTGAATCAATATTCGTGATACACAGCTTATTCATATTCTTAAAAAATTTCTGCTTTGTATAACAATGATTACAACTAGTAATTTGCTGATCTCTGGAAGTGAGTGCTGAACAGTTTCATCTTGTGATGCCTCTCCATTCTACTTAACTAAAAATATCTTTCTAAACTGTCAAGTTTTCCTATGGATTTTATTTTCATCACCATTAAATGACCTTATCTTAAAGAATTAATTGACATCTGAGTTAAGATTCATCTTCTCAAAAACTCATTACCTTCCAGTGGCTCTTATTTTGAATCTCATTTAATTTTATACTTTTGTATTATTTGTTCACACACTCCATTCATATCTCTTCATACAGTTCTTTGACATACTTCTCTTGTTCATTTTTGATCTATCTAAAATTTTCATTTAATTCTTTTTTAATTGCTTTCACGTTCTCAATAAGTCAACATTGCTTAACTATCCATTTATCAGCAATTCTTTTAACCTTTGACACTTGACACTGCCCTTGTTATATTATTTCTTCTTCATATTTCTGGCTATCCTATCATTTTTTGCTTGAAAATTTTCCCTGCATTGTACATTCTCATTATTAATTTTCTTTACTATTTGATATATCCTCACAACTTTCTTGCACAATTCTTTTTTCCATTATTCAGGTTATAGCCTTCTAAACCATCTGAATGATAGTTTTCTTTTTCCTGATTAATTTCTCCATCAAGAATTTAGATTTGTATTTTTTAATTTTCATTAGCAGTCTTTCTGAAGAAGTGTTGTTTTTTAAATTAGCGTATATATATATTTTTTGAATGAAAAGAAAATAATATTTCTTGCAAAATCAAAATCAAAATTTAATAATTTCTGAAGTAATCATGTGGTTCCTGATGGAAGATATGGGGTGTAAAATTTATGATCAGTTAAGTAGTGATGATGCGAGCAGTCATTATTTCAGCTTGGAAATTTGATGGTAAATCAATCTTCCTACTAGTTAAAAACAAAGTTTGGAAAAGCAGTATAATAGTATGGAGTTTACAAAAACTATGTGCTAAGATCATGTTAAAAGCTACTCATTATTAGCCCAAAAACTAATTAAAAAATATGGAAGAAGACAAAATCCCCTGACAGAAACTATCAACTAGTTTTAAGTATTGATTTATTGAAAATCATGATTACACCAGTAGATGTTATCTTGATATGCAAATAATTGGAAAACTGGAAACCTGAGGCTGCAACAAGAAAAAGAAGGAAAAGTTAACTTTTAATGAAAATAATTATTAAACACATGTTAACTTGGAATGAAATAATTATTAAACATGGAGATACAATAGATAAGAAGATAAAACTAAATGGATAAAAATAACTATTGGTTAAAGCTATAACAAAAAAATCTGAAGCTAAATAGTCAATCAAACTGTCACTTGCAAAATATACCAGAGGAGACACTCAACTAGGCAACTATAAAAGGATAGAAAAAGAAGAAAAATGGTGTACACATAATATATTTATAAATGTTTTTTTATAATAAAGTAATAACTAAAACTAATAAATCATTGTATTAGTTGTTTTGTTAATATTTTTTTTACTTCAAATTGTATGTTACATTCTCATTCTCAAAAGAAAAACGGCAAGAAGGTTCAATTTCAAATTATTAATTTTTGCTCTTGAAATATTTTTTAAGATTTGATTATTGCAAAAGAATAATTCATTTAGATTAAATGAGTTATTATTTTAAAAAAATGAGAAGATAATAATAATTATATATATATTATATTATATTTGCTAGATGCTACTACGTATACAATTACCTTGAGCTTATTCGCTCACACCGTTAATACATAACCCAATGCTTTTGGCACTTGGTTTCATTTAGTATTATTTGTGCATAATATTGATGTTACTCTAAAAAAATAAAATAAAGTAAAAGTAATAATATTAACATAATCAAGTGTGCTATTCACTTTGCCTAGCTATAGTTTGTGTAGTTAATCTATATTATTCTAATGCAGTATCATATTTTTAAATGGACAGATTATCCTAAATAAAATGTTGCAGTAATAGCAAGCTAATATAATCTTAAAAGTTTAATCAACTGTTATTAAGGTTTAAAACAAGTGTAAGAACATAGCAAGATAAAGAAATATAATAGCATTATTATAATAATAATAATTTAAAGTCAGTTATTTAAATGATAGTTTAATTAGATAGTTTGTATTATAAATGTTTAAATAATTGCAGGTGATCATAGGCAAATAAAATTACATAATAATTACATAATATGTGTGTGTACATGAAAAATTAGTATGCTTGGCTTCTTTTTTTTTCCAGCGTTCTTCCCTCAAAGTATTTTGTTTAAAAAAAATAATAAAGTAGCTTCTGAAATAGAAAAAAAGTAATGTTAAAAAAATGTAATATAAATTTTAGTCAATTAATAATTAAAATAATTTCTTAAAACTTCTGGTAAGTTTACTGAATATAAAAAAAATAATTTTATTTTTAGTTATAATAAAAAAAACAATATTGATTGGTTTAGTATTTTCTTTATGGTACTTACGGATAATTCAACCGATGATGTATTTGACTTACCAATTTCCCTTCCGATAGACATCGACGTTTTTTGCATGACAACGTTGTCATGGCAACCAAGTGACTGGCGTGATTAATCCATCAGAGAGTCAATTTTTTTTTTAGCCGCGAGATTTAAAATTCGGAGAGAGGTTTGGGAAATTTTTTGATTTTTCTGTCTATTGTGATTTTGCTATCCACGGCATCACAGTGACTTTTTTGAGCTCTTCTACTTTGTGATATTTGCATTATTTGCGTTTATGATGGCTGAAGCTACAACAACCTTGTTTAATTTACCAAGTACGGAGGAAGAAGCGATCATCTTCTTACAAGACCGTGGACTTCACCCCAAAAGGAAATTGTGTCAAAATGGTCATGAAATGAAAAAGTATGTTCACAATTCGGGATCCAATTCAGTGAAACAATGGCGATGCAACTTGAAAGATTGTATTAATTCAGGTAAAGTGTTTTTTATCTGTTTTTTTTAAATTTACAAAAATTTTTTGTTAATATTTCTTCAATTATCAAACTTCCACTTAATTATGTTTAATTTGTAAATAATTTTCAATAATTTTTTAACTCAAAGTAGCAATATACAGTACATTTTTATATTTTGTATGGACCTTATTTTGTATTTCATGCATGTAAATTTTCAATAATTTTTTGTTTTTTTGTATTTTTTTTTTCAGGACCAAGAAACATGGTGGTGTTTGTTTTCTGCCCGCCAAGAAGCCATCAAAAAAACCACATGACCATATTACCCTTTTTTTTCTTTAATATGTAAATTTTTTTTAAATTTTTATATTTTTGCCATTTTTTTTGTTTTTTATACATTTTTGTCTTTTTTTAAAATATTTTTATGTTTTTTATCACATGATCAACCGATGACGTATTACCCTGAAGGCATATCAGTCTAATCTTGCGATTTTTAATGTACCATGTTCATGTGATCTGCGGACACATTTTAGCGACTAAATGTGTCTGCAGATCACTTGGAGACGTTATGTTAAAAATCGCAACATTAGACTGATATGCCTTCAGGGTAATACGTCATCGGTTGAATTATCCGCAAGTATCTTATTTATTATTTTGATTTATGAAACTGTTTTGTAATTCATTTTAAATAACCTTAAATACCACATGATTTTTTTATGTAATTATTTTTATTGTTGTTGTTGTAAAATCGAGTGGCCATTCTAGAGGTCACTAAGAATTAAGGGGAGGAGCTTAGCCAGATTATACCTATTAAGTTGATCATAAAATATTGAGTGCATTTTTTTTGTTCAGTTTGTTTTGTGGCTTCATCCTCATAATTAATAGTACTAAATTGTTATATTCATTTATTTTCTATTTTTTTTTTAAAAAGTGATGAATTAGTAACACCTTATCAATTCAGCCTTGGTAAGCATCCTGTTCTCTATTGTTCTCTACAATGATAACTTTCTGTATTATAAATTACTGCATCTCAGGAGGATTTAGATTAAAAAAAACAACAACTTAAAATGGCAAATTTAACACAAATCATAAAAAAAAATTATTGACTTATCTAAACTAAAAAGAATAAATATTTTCAAAGTTAAAACCAACTATTTAATGATTTACTTTTATTTAATAATATTTTCCTGGTATAAAAAAGAACTTGAGATAACTGAAATATTAGAAGAACTCTAAAGATTTTGCTGAATTAAAAAAAAAAATTTATCAGGGTTTGTCAGAAATGGAACGCTGTTGCCATTGTGGATTTATTTGGTTAATTTATTTTTGGAGAAAGTATTGGTATATTTAAAAAAAAAAATATTTGTTTTTCCTTTACAAATAAGAAGGAAATGAATTTTTTAAAAATAAAAGTTAAATTATATACATGTGTTTTTGAAAAAAAAAATTATTTGAAATAAAAGTGAGAATTAAATAAAAGAAGAAATAATTTGAAATTAAACACTAAAATTGTGAGAACAGCTTAATAAGGCTTTATCGTCCTGGAAATGGAATTAAATATTTTTTTTATATAATGTGCTTTACAAAAAAAAGAATAATTGGAGTTCAAAAATTTTCAGTTATTTCCAAATCAACTGCAGTTATTATATCATAATTGAGGGAAAATTGGCCAATCTTCAGTAATGTCTTAGCTAGCTAATTATATGTGTAGTCTTCAAATAATATTTATACTTGTTTTATGTTGTGAATATTTATCTGTGGATCCTGTCTTTGTCATTGAAGTTAAAATTTATTTAAGTTTATGTCTACTATATTTTCTTTAATGTTTCAACTGCCAAGAAAACAAAACTTTTCATTGAATAAAAAAAATGTGTTTATTAGTTTCAGTGCCTTGTGTTTTGCAGAATGTGGCTGGAAGAGAACTCCTTGTCTGGACAGATGTTAGCTTGAAAGGCTGATCTTTAGTTTAATATTGATTTATGTAATTGTAATATTAGTGATTAAGCCAAAATGAATACTCTTTAAAGCGCATGTGCATTGGCTTAATCGCTAATATTACTATTACATAAAAAACATAGCGCTATATAAAAATATCTCAATATTGATTTATGTTAAGGTTTATATTTATTACTTAATATTTTAAGGGTGTATATTTGGTATGAAGTTATATCTATGAAATATATCTGTTTTATTTACATGCAACTGGATATATTAACCTTGCATGCTAGGCTTTTAAAATATATGTTATATATCTTTAACAGGTAACAGTATTTTAAATTTATCAGAAGTAATTATTTTAAAAAACTTATGCTATAACAGCATATTTTTCCTTTAAAGTTTCAACGAAATTTATATTTCTTTAATTAATTAATTTAAAAACAGTTATTCTTTATTACTATGTTCACTTTGTTTTAGTATAAGCTTTTACGCTATGCATTGCTGTTGAATATTCCTTGTTTAAAGTTAAATTTATTATACTATTCTGCGTATTCTGTTCAGTCACTTGGCTGAGATATGTGTGTTTTAAATTCATTGGTTTCAGATATTGATTGAAGTATGCATTTTGATATTATTAGTGTATTTCACTATCTTGCCTAAGTTTAGAGTTGTTATCTGCTTAATATCAGCATCTTTTGATATTTATTGTGTTATGCTTTGCAAGATGAAAGTGTGATCTCCATAGTGCGTTGTATTCTCCATGAGTGGATTATTTTATTTTTTTATTTTAAGTAATAAACTTTATTAAATCACAACATATTTACATAATTACAAAATCAATTTTTAGTACAGACAAAAAAAAAGAACAGTATTATCATTCACTTGTCCATTATACACATTACAACACGTTCACTTAACTATCCTGTTACCTGTTCATTGTCATTGTTTATGATTTAGACCCTTTTTCTTTAATAACATTACCCTTCTTTATTTTATGTTTTACTCCAAGATTTCACATCTGGAGAGAGCAATTCCTCCCCATACATGTTGGAAGGTTTTTTGGGGACAATATTTTAGGCATAAGTTGAAGTAGTTCTCCCAATCTTTATCCATTTTTTTAACCAATTGAATTTCTTATTATCAAATAAAAGTGAACATCTTATTGCACATTATTTTATATCTTGTTCTAGTATATTCAAATAGCCAGTGTGATGATGTCTCCTGGAGAGGACTATCTAGAATTTATATGGTATTTTTATATAGCTAGTATAGTTTAATCCCATGAGAAAATTATATTTTGGTGTGGGTTCATTTTCCTTAGGTTGTGAGACAAAGTCCACACCTACATTTTTGCCTGAGAGATAGGCCTGGAAACCACCAATCCTTTTAATGAAGTATTTTTCCTAAAGTGGTTACTCAGTATTTTTGTCTCTCATGTGAATTTAGAATATTTTTTCACCATAGAAGGTGTAGATTATCATGTTCTACTTAGAAATTATAGCAAGGACAGATGATAGATTTGAGGTGTTAGTGCCTCAGAGTGCACTTTATTGTTAGTAGTGCCTTAGTGATTTGGGATCAATATCTGTATTGTGCTACTGACCTCTGCTAGTAGGTCACAAGTAAACCAATTGAATGGAATTAATTTAAAACTGTGTATTTTAAAACACTTAGTTATCAAAGGAATATTCAAATGCAATGTTTTATTTTCATCAGTAGCTGAGAAATATTCTTCACTGGAATTGTAAGTCATCCATAGTTAGAATATTTATAATCACTTTTATGTGAACACTAAAGATAAATATTAATTTGTGTGTATGACTTCTGATGAATGACCCATATCCATTCATAATTTATTTTAATTACAAGTTAGAATTTAGTCAACTTAGTAATGATAGAATTTAATATTTTAAAAGACAGTAGTACTTGAACCCAGTTCACAATATTTAAACAAATAATATTTAATTCCTGTACTTCATATCATAATAAAAATAGCTAGACAATAATTTAAGGCAAGGGAATCATTTTACAGATTTTCTTTTATAAGATTTAAATTGAAGCTGTTATTATTTGTCTATTTCACATTAAGCATTTATTTAATGTAGTTTTCCAAAAATTTTAAAACAGTGTAGTAATATATCAGTTGTACATTTTAGATAGTTATTTCAATTTAATATTTTAATCCTAAATTATAGGAATAAATTATTTTAGTTATATTCTTGTAAAGAACAGCTAATTTAATTATGCATTTGTGATAACAGCACTATATTGGTTTGGAGCATTTATAAAATTTTGTATACTTTTATTTTATTCTGTTATTAATAAATTATAGTTTTTTAAAAAATTAATCTTTGTTGTTGGTTTATTTTCTATATGCAAAGTATATGTCTGTTTGCAAAATTTTTGGCAAAACATTTTCTTGAGCCATAAACTATTTCAAACTCTAGAAATCACAATATGCCAGATAAGCAAATTTATGCAGATCTTAACATTTCTTTTTTTACTTGGTGCTTGTCTTATAGATAAAGATGCAGTTCGATGGCTCCATTTTCACGCTAAAACTATAAAATATGAACATTACTGGGCCATTGATTTTAATCATTTTGATGTGTTTTTTTGTAATGCGAAAATAAAATAAAAACAAAACAAAATCGTCTTTTTTAAATATTATTTTTTATTAACATATACAAAGTAAATGATAATAATAAATGTAAAAAATAAAATAAACAAATTACAATTTGATTCCTGTTTTTTATTTTGGTTTATTAAAAAAATCCATTTTCTATCAGAAATTTTTTTACTGGAGTTATGGCTTTACTGCTATTTTTACTTCATATAGAATGACAACAAAAAGTAAAAGTTGTTACGGTTAGGTTTAGGGTTAGTTTTAGGGTTAGGTTTAGGGTTAGTTTTAGGGTTTAGTTTTAAGGTTAGATTTAGGGTTAGTTTTAGGTTTAGGTTTAAGTTTAGTGTTCTATTGTTTGTAATGCTAAAATAAAAATATCAAAATTGTATTTTTGTATAACATCTATAAAATAAATGGTAACAATAAATGTAAACTATATTCAACAAGGTATAATCGTAGTCAGAGAAAAAAAAGAAAGTAAACTTTTTTAAACAACAACAAAAATGTCTTCTTTACTTATTAATCATGTTTATAATATATGCTTTTTATAAAATTTATAAAAAAACAGTGCAAAATTATACTTTTCTTACTGGATATTTTTGTGTTACCACTCTTTTTTACTTCAAAAATATACACGCAGTAGAATCTTGTTTGTCTCGTGGAATGTTACGAACAGTACATTACTTGACACGTTACCTAATTCCAACTCACTTTACACATATATATCGTCAACATTTTCCCAATTAAAACTTCAATACAGTACAGCGTAAAAAGTCTGATAATTATTACTTTACAAAATCTGAACATTTCAATACTTTAAAATAAAAAAATCCAATGAAAACAACATTTCCATCCAATTAAAAAAAACACACCCTTTCACTAAGCCATAACCATTTTATAAACTGTGCAAATTCGGAAAATGTATTTGCTGCGATGTGACATACATGCTGTACTGTGACATGACATAACGGCCTGCAATCTGTAGTACAACAAAGAAGTTGTATTATAGAAAATGCCGGTTCGAATGTGTCAGCCGTGGAAACGGCATTTTTATGTGTTTTAGCGCGAAAACGTCACGGATGATGGAGGAATATAAAAGGTACACTTGTCTTTCTATTATTCTGGCTGATATCCTGGGTAAAAGGCTGACTTATTCTAAATTTTATGCAATAATTTTGTTTCATTGTTAATTATATTATTATTTTTTAAAATAATTATAATATGCCATTATTGTATGCTAGGATACCAGAATGTCAATCATTCGTGACAACACAATATTGTAGAGTACTTTCCCAAGATATACAGAATAACCCTGAGATCATCATCATCATTATTATTTTTTATTTAAAAGATATCGATTATTATTGCTATTATAGTTGTGTTGTGGCATAAAAACGTTTTATTTTCAATTATACCATAAGAGAAATATTTTCATTTTACTCTGCAAGAATAAAGTTCATTTCAGATCATATTGACAAATGATTTACAAAAGAATATATAATATATATTTTTTAAAGACATTAGAGAAGATGTGAGAAGATATCATTATTATTTAAAAGTGCAAATGCTTATATCTCAGAGAATGTGTTTTTGATAAAGGGATGATTTTATTTTAAATTATTAATCAGTGAATGATGACAGTTTTCTCTCTCTTTCCAAGTTATTTATTTTACTTATAATGATTTATTTTATGATTTTAATTTCTTTTTTATCTTAACTGCATATCTCTGCAGCTTAATTCTTTATAAGTAACTGACCACTGAGCAATAGCCACATTTTATTATGACATATCTATAGCTGTTTATAAGAATCCCAATATATGTTATTATTAGTGATTATATTACTTTATTTTTATAAAATTAAAGATGATTATATTTTACGTTTTTGTTGGATGACCAATTATAGAGGAATTATTATGATTATCTCAGTTCTCAAAGGTTAGAAATGGTGCTTCAACTTAGAAGCACAACATATGATGTTTAGGCATCGTTTTATTGGGTTAGGATATATATGTCGTTACATTATTTTAAAATTAAAATAAAGGGGAAAATAAATCTTAAGTAAAAATGATTTTATTAAAAACTAGATGGAAAACTTTATAAAAGTTTTTTTTTTTTTAAAAAAAAAGTATTTGAAAGTACTTTTTTGTAAAAAAAAATAAAGATCTAAAGATAGATAAATATTTTTGTTAAAAAGTTATATAAAGAAAAATAGAAATAAAATGTTGATTTTTATTATGTTTTAATCTTAAAAAAATGGAAATGATTGTTTTATTAATTAAATGTAGAGCAAACTATTTAAATTCAACGGGCCATATTTCAACGGTTTCTCCCCTACCATATCTTTTCCACAGGGATCCCCACTGAGTGCCCTACACTTTTCATGTTACATTAACCCCCTGTTAATAGCATTAGAGAGCTCCCTCCCTGGAGTATTTATACCATGCATCAAGAAATCGATTAAGACCATTGCCTATATGGATGACGTTTTTATTATCCTACCATCCCAGAAATTCCTAAAACCTCTCTACAAAATCCTTAATAATTTCTCTAAAATCTCACAGCTTACCATAAACCCTAAAAAGTTATCATCATGGCATATTCTTAATGGAAGAAAAATCAAATCTAACTTTCTAGCCAAGCCCCAGAATTTTCTAGGATTTTTTATATATAAATCCCAATTCGCCATGTCGAAACATATACAGAATACCATCATTGACTCAACAAGTCATCTTACACAGATACTCTCAAAAGTTTATTTATCTGTCCAAGGCAAGGTGGCCTTACCAAACATGAAAGTAATGTCTAAAATAGCCTACTACCTGCCCATAATATCTGTATCAAAGACCTTCATTAATAAAATCAATAGGATATGTGTGGGTATGTTCTGGAAGTGCCACCTACCTCCATTAGTATTTCAAAAATGCAATATCACAGAAAACTCAATGGAATATCTCTACATTCCATTCAAGCCATTAACTATCAAAAAAGCCACACACTAATCTTCAACCTTATCCATAAATTTGGCAAACCTTTAATACTAAGAGAGGTAATACCTATAGACACTCCCCCTCTTATCAAGGCTGGTTGGCTAGACCAACTAATTTTCCTTCTAAAAAAACTTAACAGCACTACTACTGACATATTCAAAAACAAAATTAACATATGGGATGCACACAATTTAATAAGCCCTAAATGACCTCAAATTAAACCAAGTCTTGGCTGTTCTAATTACAGAATCACCACCTTATTCAAATTTTGGAAGTTGGAACCCCAAATTCCCCAACTATCTAATAAAGGTGAACCTAAATGCAATGCATACCAATTGGTTCCTGCATTACAAAAAAGGTATAAGAAACATAGACCACATTTGTTCAAACTGCTTAATGCATGAAGAAACATTTGAGCACATTATGCTTTTTTGCATGGGATTGAAGGATTAAACTCATATCTCAAAATAATATTATTGATTACTATAAAATTCAAACAATCAAAGAGTGTATTAAGGAAAGAGACTTCTCCACCATTAGGATAGCAATATTTGTTACATATTATATCTGGGTGACAAGATGTAAATTAAAGTTTAGCATTCCCCAGCCAGAAGCAAACTCTTTCTTCCTTGCTATCCTTTCAAAACTACAGAAGAAAGACAGAATGCTCTCCTCAAAGTTTCTACACGAAAAAACATGGAAACTGCTCAAAATACCCTACCTACAAAATGACATCAATCCTAATGATTGGCAAACTATATAACAGGTAAAAGAAACATGCAAATATCTGATTAATGTATGGACATAAAAATGTCCTAAACGCACCCTAATTTTCTCAGATCTATGATCTGACTAAACAAACAAATCAGATCTCATTCTACACAAACTCTTGGAGAATCTACAACAATATAAACATATATAACTATCACTGAAAATATTTGTATATACATATTATTAATAAATCTAAATTTTTTAAATAAAAAAAAATGTAGAGCAAACTAGTGCTTGGGGCACTTAAATAATTAAAAGATCAGATAGGAAATATAAATAAAAATTAGAGATTGTTTCCCACTCTGAAGCAGCAACAAGCACATGGACCATAATGGAAAAACATCTAGACCTTAGGATCAGTGACATCGTGTTCAATCAATTTGTGAAAATGCTGATAAGAGGCTAATAAATGTATAAAAGCCAAAATAATTGAATTCATTAGTTGTTTTTGTCTTGGAGCTGACTATTAATCTACGTATGAACTATAAGTGTATTGCAGACTCCGTGATGCAGGAGCCTACAATAGATTTATGTTCCTGACAACCAGCTGAGGGTCCTGATGACAGTTCTTTACCAAATGAATGGCAAGTGCAGCTGCATTTCAAAGAAAAACAAACAATCTATGTAAGTGAATACAAAGATGAACCTCTAAATCTGCTGGAGTCTGTAAAGTATGAATTCTTGTGTTTATCTAATATGAAGTTTTTCAAATTTGCAATTAGTAACTGAAAATAAGAAATTTTATCTGACCTAAAAAGGCAAATTCCAAATCAATTATTAATAATAATTTTTTTATGCATATGTTTAATTAATCATTTCCATTTCTTTTTTTGTTATGTGTTAATTAAAATGAATTAAATTTAAGTTGGGTGTAGATGGCTGCATAGATTTGTTAATGATTATATTAGTTATTTCTTAAGATTTTCATATGCATAAAATATATATATCTATAAATGTGACACCTCATGCTGAGTGTCCAAACATATTTATTCGTATATCTTTTAAGTTATTGTTGTCAATGCAGTGCCTTATGATGAGTGCCATTGGGTTTACTTTATTGTAAATTTCCCTCTGAAATTCCATCAATAACTTTATATTTAAAATTGTTTATGTTTATTTTAAAGGGGTTTAATTTCAGGCTATTTGTTTTGTAGTTAGGTCAATGCTGATGGAGGGATCTATGGATGTTTATATCGATGTAATGTGAAGTGTTAGTAAAAGCCCAATATGAATGCATGAGCCGAAAGTGTAGTTGATGCATTACAATGGATGTGGATATATTTCCCAAACCATTGTTTTCCTTTTTACTCTGGGTGTTAATAGTAAGATGGCCAAGTCAGCAATATATTATCCAAAGGATTTCCTTCACCAGACAGATGCTCATTCCTGTTCTGAGTAAGAATCATTTCTCTTTAAATAATATCATGCTGCAGATGCACTTCCTATCAGCATGGTTTTATGCTAACATCTTCATATTGCATTGATTGCATCTGTATATCAGGAAGCAAGCATTGATTTGGCTACGAACTTTTAGTCTGAGATTGAATGATTGTTTTTGAAAAGTTTCTTATTAATCTATGTATCCTATCTATACTCAACATTCTAATGTAAAAATATTAAAATGCCCATCTGTGCAGACTTTCTAAAATAATAATTTAAATTTAAAAATAATAACAAATTTAAGATTAATTTAAACCTCAATTTTAAATATATTTATATACGTGCATCAATAAATATTTTTTTTCTGAGTTATTACTGGGCAGTAGCTTATTTATTTTTTTATTTTAAATCTATTGAAATGTTTTAAATAAAAATTTATATATTAAATCTCTGCATCTCCTTGAGCTAGTGCCATGGGCTAACGGTCAAAAATTAGCAATATAAAATAAAATTTGGATCTTAGTAGTACGTATTTGCCTACTACATAAATATTCCAGGCTCAAACCATTGATGCCACTGTACATCGGATATGGTAAGAATCCAAATTTCATCCTGACCATTATAATGTATTGTAATGATTTCCCATTTTGATAGATCTGGTAGACCTTCTTTTACTCACCGTAAATTTAGTGAAATTTAATCAAGCGAAGAATACAAAAAATATTAATATTTTATTCATATTTCCATAAACATAGCTATATTTCCTAATTAACTGGCCTACCAATTATTTTGATTTATGCTAATGGTGGAATCAGCCTTTTATTTATTTTTATAAGGGTAGCAGGATTCATGTAAGAATCCGCTGAAATCCATCACATTGCACATCATAAATAAAAAAGAAAAAGATTTTAAAAAGAAAACTGGGTCATAGTTTACCGTAATTAAGATTATTTTCTAGATATTATTCCCAGGGCATAATTAATAAATATTGGCAAAGGGTAAGTTATACATTCAAATTTTAATAAACTAAAATAAATAACTAAAATCAGTAATGTACAAATGAAAGTGATCTTAAAGGTAAATATTTTATTATGTTATTAAAATACTTAATAAATTGTTACCATTATTCAGAAAGGACCATATTTGTTAGTTCAGGGTAATCATTTTATATAATTAATGCAGTCCATTTCTTTCAGTTCTATCTTTAAACAATCCATGGATTAAAATGTCCTAATTTGGAAATGTCTCTATCGGGTTATATCACACATTTATATTAAGAATTGTTTGCAAACTCAATTTAGTCACTATTGGGTATAAATAGCTAAGATTACTGGTAAGTTTGTGTAGATTTATGGGATTCTGAGCTCATAGATATTTCAATTGGTCTCTTCTGCCGGCATCTTCAATTACTGTTCCATTCTATAGCTGGAGAAAAAAGCATGGCTGTGGTGAAAAGCAGTATTCACAAGGCTCCGTTTCCATGCTTGGATGACAGCTTGGTACAGCAAGTGGTGTATCTGGGCAGAAGTATATTACTGCTACAGGTTATGCTCACAGAAACCCCCAACTCTAAGACATGTAACCAGAAGGTAAAGAACGACTTAGATCAAAGTTGTCAGAAGAGATGTTAATGAATTTAGGATATAGGAAAAAAGTAAAGTTATCATCATGTTTTAATAAGATGGCACAGAATAGAGTTTTTTCCAGTAGTTGGAGTAATACAAGAGTAAGATTATTTAAAAGAAAAAGTAAGGATCATAGAAAGTTAAATAATTATAGACTGATAGTGGTAACATCAGTTTTGTATAATGTTTTCTCATACATAGTGGCTAGAAGAGTTGTAAAATGGATGGAAGTGAATAATGAAGTGGGGGAAATGCAAGGAGGTCTTAGATTAGAAAGGTGAATAGGAGATAGTTTATTTGTAGTTACACAACCTATGGATATGAGTAGAAATTTGGGTAAACAGTTAAATATGAGTTTTATAGATATAGAGAAGGCATATGATAGAGTAAATAGAAATAGATTATGGATAAGTTTAGAAAATTTGGGAATGAATGAAGCTTTAGTGGATATTATTAAGAAATTATATAAAAATAATTATTATATATATCAATTAAGAAATATTGTATCAGTTAAAGTTAAAAATAAGGTGGGACTAAAGCAATAATACCTATGTCACCTATTTTGTTTGTGTTATATTTAAGTGAAATGGAAAGAGCAATAGAAAGATTAGGAAGAGGGATAGAAATACCGTTAATAGGTGGTAAGGGATATATATATTTTGTCGGGTCTTTTTTTGCAGATGATATTTTTTTGTGTGCGGAAAGAAGAGAAGATATAGAAGTTATGCTGATGACATATGCAAGGATGGATCAAGATATGGGAATTAATTTTAGTGAAGAAAAATCCAAATATAATGATGGTTAATACTGGAGAAAGAAAAGATGTAGAATTATTATTGGGAGATATTAAGTTAAGTTTGGTGAATAGATATAATTATTTGGGAATTATTTTAAGTAATCAGAAAAATTATTTGGATGAATGGGAGAAAAAAATGATAAATGGAAGGGAGCTGCAGTAGCAGGGTTAACATATGGTAATGATGCATTATGTGTTAGTAAAGGGGTATTAGATTATTTAGAAAAAGTTCCAAGGAAAGTAGAAGACATGCATTGGATGCAGATGTACAAACAGCAAGGGAAGCAATTCAAGGAGAAATGGGATGGTCAAGTTTTTATATGAGATGCAAAAAGTAAAATGAAAATGTTTCGTAGATTGCAGTTTATGGATAATAAAAGAATAGCCAAAACATTATTTAATTGGGTTATGAGAAAAGGCCAGGTAACAAAATGGGTGAGAAAGGTAATGTGGTATGCAAAAGACTTGGATAAAGAATTTATATCAGTATATTTGTACAACAAAACCAGAGAAACCTGTTAGCTACTTAATTTTACATTCCCCAGTCTAAGTTTTCCCATATTCTGTTCTATCCCATTTCCACAACATAATCTTTGTCAACTCTATGGCCTTTATATCTCTATCTCCCTTAGCTTTTTTAAAACACAGGATAAAAAACAATAATCCACTTTCTGTATAATCATTTTTTTCATATTTATTCTTCCATAATTTCATTATATGTGCCTTTTCTGTTTTCAAGCATTTACATTCAATTAACAGATGCCTAATATTTTCTATTACTTCTTTACATAATTTACAGACTAAATCACCCATATTTTTCCATTTACATGTATATTCTCTTGTTGCTAAAGAGCCTGTTCGAGCCTTAAACAATAAACTACTTTCCTTACTATTATCATATATTAACTCACGCCTAATATTCTGTTTATTTCTATATATATTTAAACTCTTTTTACTCTCCATACTAGTTCTCCATCTCTCTAACTCCTTATTCTTTATTAATAAATCTATTCTTTTATCCCATCTTTTGTACAAATATACTGATATAAATTCTGCAAACGTAAAGACGATCGCTTATGAATCATCCCTATATTACTCACTGGTACCATATCTTTGAGTTGCATTTCCGAACAAGATTTATTATGACCTGCTTCAATCTCTGAACTAAAAATAATGTGTTGGTGTGCATCAAAATATAAATTATTACTTTGTTGATCATTACTATCCTCTTGAATACCCAGTTCCCTACTAACAGCATCCATACATTTGGAGTCATTAATCGTACAAATATTTTGTCCAATTGTTAAGTTACAATCAGCATTTTGTTTAATTTCAGAAATAGTTTTGGTTAAAAACTCCTTCTGTTGGGAAATGTTAAAAATCAAGTCATCCAAAAAAAAACTAAAGGAAGTATTTTTCATTTTCATAGAAGTTTCTTTGCCATCCCTTGATATTGCCTTAATTGGTGATTCCTCTAAAACATCAAGTTTCACAAGTCTAGGTGGGACTTCTAGATCATCATATGGTGTCCTAGTTGGTGATCCATCAAAAAAGACACAGTCATTAATCAATTCAGTTTGGGTTCCTCTTTCATATGTTTTGATGCTCTCAGTTTGAATACCCATATCCAAAGATGTATTATTTATTAGTCTGTAGATTATTATTCAGATTAGCATTATTATGTAAAGCATCATTATTATGTAGGTTATAGTTTATTAATGAAATTATGTATTTAAAACCATTAGCCAAACATTTTGCACCATTCATATTCAAATGCAGGCCATCTCAAGCCAAAAATTTAACTAGGTTTTCTTTTAATAAGAAATCCGAATGTTGCAGGAAATAAATATTATTTCATGTATTACTTAAAAAAAACAATATTTCTTAAAGTCATATATCCTGTTATTAATAATCCTTAACCGTTATGGGTCCATAGCATAATAATTATTTTGTAACCGATGCAAAACTTGAGAAAATATAATCGTAATTCTAGGGGAATAAGAACGAATATATTCTATTAATTTCAAAATACGTACATGTATATTATTGCTAAATGAAGAAATATCATTAGTCCCAAGATGAACAAATAAAAAACTAATCTTGTGTTTATTATTCAAGTTATTAAAAAGAGCAATCCCATCCAAAATAGAAGCTCCGCGCTTATAATTAATTTGTACTCCATTGTACGTGTTGAATCCTGGATAAAAATTGTGTAAAAACTTCAAGGCTGAGTCTCAAATAAAAGCCACATGATTTAATGACAATAAAGTTCTATTTTCCTTAGCAAGTAAAGAATCCATGAAAATAATAAATATATAAACAAACTAGAGGAAAAATAAAAACAATAAAAACACAGAATTACTTCTGTAAAAAAGCTTTAATATTTCAACAAGCAGACTGGTTTTCATCAGAAAGCAAAATGGCTACTTACAGAAATTAAGCGCTAAAATATTACAGTTACATATCAAATAATCTTTAAAAACATTGTACAATATATATATTTACAAAACTTGTATAAAAAATACTAAAAAAATTTTTTCACAAAAAACATTTAAAAAAACTAAAACCATACATAATTATTATATATTAAAATATATCAAAAAACAATAAAAAAAATATTATTATATATGCACACACTAAAAAACTGTGATATTTTACTATATACATATATATCTTATGCACATACACTTTTTATATACTCTTTATATTTATTCTACTTCGTGCTAGTTCACCTATAAAATAATAATTTAGGAAACAAAAAATAAAAAACAAAAAACAATTATTTAGGAAATAAAAAAATAAAATAAAAAAATAAAAAAAATTGTTTTTTATTTTTTATTTCCTAAATAATTATTTTATAGGTGGACTAGCACGAAGTATATATATATAATTATTTTCATATAATTTCTTAATAATATCTATTAAAGCTTCATCCATTTCTAAATTTGCTAAACTTATCCATAATCTATTTTTATTTACTCTATATGCCTTCTCTATATTTATAAAATTCATATATAACTGTTTACCTGAATTCCTACTCTTACCCATAAGTTGTGTAACTACAAATAAACTATCTCTTATATGCCTATCTAATCTAAATCCTCCTTGCATTTCCCCCACTACATTATTTCTGTCCATCCATTTTACAACTCTTCTAGCCACCATATACAAGAAAACTATATAAAGCTGATGTTACCGCTTTTTTTTTTTTAAGAAAAATTTTATTCTATAGCTATATTGAATGTTACAAATACAGAAATGATATCAATTACATATCTATTTGAAGTAAAGTAGATCCAACTTTCTCCCATGTTGCTCTTGTGATATAGCTTGGAGCAATTAGTTGGTCCTTATTCATGATTTTCTTCAGGACATTCTTAAATTTAGTCCCATGTGGATCTCTCGTTTCTTCAATTGTGACTTTACATCTGATACACCGGTGACAGGGCATAATTCACGAAAGTTGCCAGTCTTATGTCCGTAAATAGACCCTGACCTATATAATCTTTAATTGATTTGTAGTTTGCACTTGTATTGCTGTACCATTTATGAGATATTGATCTATAATTGGACATAATGGGACATTTAAGAAAAATATGATCAATTGATTCCTCTTCTCTCTCATATACCTGGCACACTGGATTGATCTTCTTAAAATTTCTCCTGTATGCCAAAAATGAGTTTGTAGGGAAGGAGTCCAGGTTGATTTTAATTAAAAAATCTTAAAATTTTGCCTCAATAAACCAAAATTTTGATCTTGAAATCAGTTGCTGATTGGTGATCCTGAGAGACCCTTTGTTTATGTTATTTTCCCCATGTATTATTTTATATGCATTCCAGTATTTAATTTTTGATATAATTGGATTTTCATTCAGATCAATAACTTTCTGAATATTATCAAATAACAAATTCCACCAACTTTTATTAGTGGGCGGTGGTCTATCAGTTGGTGTGACAGTTTCTTGATATGATATACTTGAATATTTGTTTTGAAGCCAGAATAGTAGGTTATAGTCTCTCTGGAATATCATGGTTTTGATACAATGTAATGAAAGGCCATTGAACCTTCTAGGCATTTGAAGTTTTCAGAGGCTGATGGCAGTAACTTTTTGGCCCCAGAATAGTTTTATGCATAGCGAGTTTATATTTTTTTGATAAATTTTTTGGAGGAGCAGATACCAAATAGGAAATAGTTAATTTTTGGAAATATCAATGGGTTTAAAAGTCTTACCTTACCATGAAGTGAAACATATATCTTAGAAAGGGAGGTAGTTGTATGGCAAATTTCTGTTAATAGGGATTCTTCGATTTCTCTCCTCATAGCACTATTGGATTTTTGAAAAATTAAAGCCTAGGAATTTCTGTGGGGTCAGCTGTAAAATTTGAAGCAATTTTCCTGCCAGTTAGCAAGCTCCAGGAGGCTGATTTCTTTTTATTGAATTTGAGTTTATATTTGTCTGAGTACCACACTAGTATTTGCTCTAGTTTAGTGATATATTTCTTGGAAGGCAGGCAGATGATTATATCGTCCATATAACTGAGATGTTTAATCTCCCTTCCCATGGCAGGTACATACACTCCAAGCAGTGATCTCTCAATCTCCATCAATAGCGGTTGATATAGGTTATAAAATATAGCATGCTAAGTGGAGATCCTTGAGGAATAGAGATGGAGGGTTTGAACCCAGGTGCAATTTTCCCATTCATTGTGATGTGGATGATTCTGTTGGCTAATAGATTTGCAATCATCCTCAGATAAACACACAGCACCCCATATTTCTGGAGAACATCAATTAGAATGTCTGGCCTGACTGAGTTGAATGCTGCCGAGATGTCGAGTTGGACAGCGATTGGTTTCGACATCTTCCGAGCTCTAATAACATCAATAAGAAGTTTCATTTGGCCAATGGCATTAATTGATGATTCTCCTTTTTTTGCATATTGATTGGTAGAAATGTATTTATAAATTTTCACTTGGATTTGATCCTTAACTAATTGCTCTATGATTTTAATTAAAAGGGGAATCATTGAGATAGGCCTCAGATTATTCAAGTCATGTTTTCCATCTTTTTTCTTTAGGAAAGGTACAAGAGATATTGGATACAAGTTGTTAATCTCTCGACTTCCCACTTGCTAAGTGGTTTATCATGGCTTTAATTATTGGCACTGAATATTTCTCTAGATGTAGGAGGATGAATTTTGGTATGCCATGTATTCCTAGGTGCACCCTCTCTGGGAGGCTTTTTTGCTTGATGTGGATCTTTTTCTCAGTGATATCATGAGTTAGGTTCTCATCTAAGCTGAATATTCCATCGACATTCCCAGTCTGATCAAATTGTAGTGTTGCCCTAAAGTGCTCTCTAATTGCACAGATCATTTCTGGGCCCAAAAAAATGTTGTTATCTATCGTTAATGACAGTGGAATGGATTTTCTGCTACCTGTTCCCAGTGCCCACCGGAAGTAACTCTTGGAACAGCATTGTTGATCTGGCAGTAATCTCTTGGCTTGCTTGATTGACATATATTCAGCCAGAGATCTCTGCTTATCCCGGTATTGGCATTTCAGGGCAAGGGAAAGAGGTGCAAATTGATTATCGAGTGGAAGTTCTTTTAGCCTTTGGTCAATAGCATCAAGATCGGCTAACAAGTGGTTAGGACCTTTCTTGTTAAGGGAAACCTTATTTATTATGGATTGGAGGATGCCGATGAAGAAGAACAATGCCTCCTCCATTGGTAGCTTTAGGATATCAATTTTTTTAAAGTAGATGTAGGCCTCAGAAAAGAGCCGTTCAGGTGTGGTCTGTTTTAGTAACATTCGAATAGTGTTATTTTCTTCAACTATCCGATGTCTAATGTTTGCTTCAAGAGATAACTCTAGGGCCAAGTGGTCAGAAAAAAATCACTGGTCGAAGTTTTGCATGGATTTTGAAGTGAATACTCAGGGAAAGTAGACAAGGTCAATCAAGGATCTGGCATTTTTAGTGTAGAAGGAGAAGGCATCTATAGGGAAGAATCCTTCTCCACTTATCAGTATATGATTAAAGAGGTGAATATATTTTTTATTGCAAGAACTATATGCCACATTGAAATCACCCATTAGGATGACTGGGAATGGATTAGAGGCCATGACTGAGTTGATGGTGGTGATTACTTTCATGATTAGATTGTGGTTATTTTTAATGTAGAGGTAGATTAGTGAAAGTGGTTATATTTTAGGTTAGCAATTAGGCAATTTGAATCTAGATGCAGAGTTTTGAAGCTAGTAGGAGGATCTTTCTTGTAATTGATTAAAATAGCTACGCCCCCTGCTGGTACCATTGAAACTGAGTGTTTGAAGAAGCCCAGATTTTGGAGAATCTGATCAATTTTACAAACATGAATTTAGATGTAATTTGGTCTCTGCCATGCATACAACATTTGGCTGGCATCTGACTATCCAATTTTGAATAGCAAGTGCCCTGTCAACTGAGTTCAGGTCCCTAACATTAACTCCATAGAAATGTAAACTTCATATAATTTGTATGAGGTGATTTGTCCCTGATTGACCCTGCCATTATCATTGGCTGGTATCCGTCATTCCATTACTCATCTATTTCTGCCCAGACTACCTCATTACTGCACTTAGTCCCATGTATCTTCATATTGCACAGACTGATTCTCCATCTCAGAAGCAGCCCAGTCTGACTGGGAGATTTCAGTGTCACTAAGACCTATGAAAGAAGTTAGTAATAGTTCTTCTTGACTGTTACTGTCATCCAGATTCATGCTCTGCTCCACTGTCCTAGAGGTACTGGATGAGATCTTGATAGAGAATTGAATATTGCCTTTCCTTCTCTTGTTATTCTTATCATTCCACTTATTTATCTCACTATCATCATGGTATTGTTTATTTAGTTTCTCAGAATTATCATTTGAATTTGATGTAATATCTTCATCAGAACTGGATCTGGTTTGTCTTGATTTCTTTTTTTTCTTGTTCTTCTTTGGTAGTATCTTTCTATTTTGTTGAGTTGTTATAGGGCTAGGGTCTTCATGTACCCATTCTTTTTGGTCACCAATGACTGTCGCATCAGAGTCTGATCCACTCTCATCAATGATCATCTCGGGTTTATTTGTCTCATTCTCAATCCAATTATGAGGTTGGTTTTGTCCTACCCACTAGTGAAGTGTTGTGGCTCAGTAGTATTAGAGGTGAGTGGCCTATTTAAGGGGTGTGATCCAACACTTTATATATGAGAGTGTGAATCGGGATTTCTTCTAACATTGTCAGTGTTGAATCAGATAGATTGACTTCTTCATGATTTGAGTCTAATTGTGTCAAAATTGTCTGGATTGTCCTCATCAACTATTTTAGAGTCCAGTGTTGATGCCATAGTTGACTTCCCTGCCTTCTTATTGCATTTATGAATCCTATTCCGTTTCAAGCCACATCCATTATTACATATGCGAGCTTTGCAGTCTTTAATAAGGTGATTTCGTTCCAAGCAAAAAAAAACATTGTGGTGGAACTCCATGGAATGTTAGAACCATCAGTGAACCTCTGGAGTAGATCACTGTGGGTATATCATTGGGGTGCACCCCTTTCTTTAATGTGATAGTGAAAATACCAGTGTTGGTCAGAATGCGGACATTAGTTCGATGGTCATATCTGTATGTTAGTCCAGTTAGTCCGCTTTCGGTCTATAAATTATTCAACTTTCTATGATTCTTACCCTTTTCTTTAAATAATAATCTTGCTCTTGTATTACTCCAATTACTTGGGAAAACTATTTTGTGCCTTCTTATTAAAACAGTATAATAACTTTACTTTTGCCTTATATTATAAATTCATTACCAACTCTGCTGACCATCCATCTAAACCTCTTGCCTTTCCACTTTTCAATTTCTTCTCTATCTCATTCAGTTCATTTTCTGAAAACCTAATATTCCCATTACTATATGTTTTCATGTTTCTATCACTCTATCTTCCATATCTAACATTTTTTCTATATTCATTACATATCTATTTAAGATTCTCTAAATCTTCTCTAGAGCTACACTCTATTCCTTCATCATCTAGTAATACCATCTCTCTCTCCCCTACATTTCACCTTTTAATGTAATTCCAAAATTTTTTACTCCCATCTCTTTCACTTTTATTAATATACTCCAACAATTTACTATTCAATTTCATTCTCTCTCTATAATTATCTTTTCTTTTTAAAAGCGCTAACTTAATTCATCATTAAAAATGAAAATTGAAATACGTTTATTATACTAATAAATGAAAAAAAAAAACGTTTAACATGCATTTATTAAAGATTTTTAATGGAAATCCTGAAAAAAAAACTAACCGTTTATTATATTATTCCAGAAAATATTTAATAATATGAATATAAAAAGATAAATGAATAGATATCTGCTTCCTAATAACAGATGGAACATTGGAAATAATATTAGTTTTAAATACCGTATCAACAAACAATCTCAGAGTGATTTGAAATGCTGAAGTCATCGCTAACAAATTAAAAAGTATTACGTGCAGATAAAATAAAATAAAACAATTTGTGAGAGTTTTTTCTTGCTCTAAAAGTACAATTTAGTTAAATGAAATGAATCCAAAATTTTGCAGAAAATAATTACAAGCGCTATACATCGTTATTATATTGCAACAAAGTTTTAATGATTTAATTTTACTGTATTGGAATAAATGTAAAAAATATGAATGTTTCATTTGTAAAATGTTAACTCTTAATAGCATCATTTCCCTGTCACTCAGCTCATAGTAAAGAAACTCAGATCATGAACTAGGTGAATAAAATAAAATATAATCTTTTTTTTATTTTGTTGTTCATGATTGTTATTAGATTGTACTAGTTTTAGATAGGTTATTAAGGTATATATATTTTTTACTGGTATAAATTTGTAATGAGTCTGAAAACAGACCAAGGTAAAATTATGTACATTTATGTGTTTATTTATCAATTTTTTACTGGTTGGTCTAAAATTTAACTTGCCAGAAGAATAATATTTACTCATAATAATACATTTATTTTATTATATGGAGTTTTCCATATAAGTAGGGATACACTCATCTTATATCTTTATTACATTTTGCCTATAATTTAATATGTCCACTTTAGTTTATAGAATTTATGCTATTTTTTAATTGACTGGTGTGTTTCTTATTAATGAAAATTTTTTTATGCTTTAAAAAAAATATTTTGTAGTCAGTTGATTTAGAATACTTTTGCTGGTTCAATACACTGTTTAGTATATATTGGGAAGTAGGATATTTATCTTTTATTGTGAGAATTGTTTTATCTTGCCATTGTTTTTTTTTTTTTACATATGTCATAGTATTGGCCGGGACGCGAACCCACACCCATCTGCAATCAACTATTTGCTTGCAAGGCAGAGGTTTTGTGCTAGTTTCCATTTTATACATGTGAAAAACATATAATTTCATCAAATATTATATCATTGACATTGTACAAGGGTAGATGGAGCATACTCTCCCATTGCTTATTCCATGAGAGGATTATGTTGTCAAGGTTGATAATTAGTTAGTGGTTAACTAGCATAGTTTAATACCTGAAGAGGATTATTTTCATGGCATGTATTCTGTTTCTCTGTGTTGAGACGATGTCCACACCCTTTATACCTAGGAAAAAAGATATTGGGATCTACCACATTATTATATAACTATATGTTGTTTTGAAGAGCCTTTCTTTATTGTTTTATCTATCATGATAATATCTAGTTATGTATGGTGAAGTTCTTAATGTTCTAAAAATTACATGGCAATGATAAAGTAGAGTTAGTTTCAGGGACATTTGTTTATCTATAGTGTTTAGCTAAGTAGAATAATATATGTATTGTGCTGTTGTACTTTGTCAACAGTTTACAAGCGAACCAACAAAATTTACTAATAATTTTAAAACTCATGTATAGCATAATGAGAGATACACATGTGCAATGTTATTTTATTTCCAACAAGCAGTAGTTCGCCAATGGATTGGTAAGATTTTTCAATATTTAGAGTGATTATTTTATGGACATAGACAAAGTTTAGTATCCTGCATACATATGATTTCTGGTGTCTGTTCCCATATTTATGTAATGAATATCATTATGCTAAACAGTAATAATTGTCATTTGTGCTTAATATGATAATTTCCATGATCAAATTATTGATTCATAAAGTTTAATTATATTTTAATGTTTTCAATAGCATACTCTAAATGGATATTATTTTATTAAACATATCAGTGCATCAAAACTGATGTACAGTACTCAAATGAAATATACCTTGATTTATGTTGTTTCTAAATAGATATGTGTTTTTCAATTGTTTATTATGTTTAAAAAAATTGTAAATAGTGTAAATAAATCTTGTTGTTTTAAAGGTATACTTAGTTGTCTGTGGTCTTATTGGTAATCATCATCCATATTATTTTTGTTATTGCTATCAATATATTATTTTATTGTTTTAAAGACATCACCAATTAATACAGTATATTTTATTATGCAGTGATATTATATTAATATATCATAATGATTTTGGTAAAGTTGTACATTTAAGGTACATTTGGAATTTGTGGATTATTGATTAGAATACTGTAAATTTTAAGCCCATGTCTGATTTTAAATAATATTTTAATGCTTTATTGGTCTTAAAATAATCTATTTATTTGAGTTATTAGATACATCATTCACTGATCTTGATCATATTTTTTATAATTAGTTAATAAAGGAAAGTTTGTACGTTATCGGGTACTTTATTAATAACTTATTTGTATTTCATAAAGCTTAAAGTTTATATTACTGTTGGCATTGTGATGATCAAATATTGTTTATTAATTCTATTTTGTTTTATGAGCTGTTTTATTTGTTATATTTGGGTAGTGGCAAAATCCCTCTCACTGACCCAAGTATACCTTGTAAAATGATAATATTGAAGTTATTGGACCCCTGAGAAAAGTAAATTGTTAATTCTTAATTGTAATTTTGAATTTATGATAATTTTTATGCCTTAAGTTATTTGTTGTGCTTTGGTTGGAGTTATGTTTACCTTCACAGTTTTAATTAGTTTATAGTTTAGTATCATTCTCCATTATCAACTTTATTCACATATTTCATCTTGATTTTATTTCTTTTACTTTTTCATCTTTATTTTATCTTAATGCATCATCATACTTGATTTATTCGTCATTGGCTCCTATTCTATCATCATCTCAATCATTCATTATTCTGCTACCCTTTCTTTCTCTTAAGCTTGTTTGTTTTCATTGGGTAATTATTATTTATTTCTATTATCTACTTATTATTTAATTCATAATTCAAATTCCACATTCATCGCATAGACCTAATTATTAATTATTTATTGGTTTACACATATTAAATTTGCCTAATAATATTTTGCTATGAATTTTGAAAATTTTGTGACTTTTCTTAGATTTATTGTTTTATGCTAGCTTAATTGGTTTTAAGAAAATAATATCTTTATTTTAATATTTCTTTTATGCCTATATTCTTAATTATTCATATAACAAGGGTTACCATATATATAATCACAATTAAGTTAGAGAGGAGAAAGTATATGTAATGGTCTTAACAACATTAACAATATACTTTTAATATCATTCTTTGCTAGTGTCTTACTTGTAACTAACAGATAAATAATAAATTTTAATAACTTATTATGCCAATCTTAATGAACTATAATGTAAATAAAATAATGATAATGAGTGCATAGCGATCCATTGTTATCTATCAGAATAAGATTTCGAAACAGTTATTAAGTATGCTAAGTAGCATTCTTAAATATTACAATGGAGAGTTTAATAATGATCTCGCCTTAAAAGTTTACTAAAATAAAATATTTGCTGCCTCGAAATATTGTCATACTATAACATATATATTAAAATAAATGGAAATAATTCATACAATAAATATAGGCATGACTGCAGTTTTAAGAAATTTAAGTAATAATTGATGACAATTATTTATAGATTAGAGAAATGAAATTATATTATTCAGGCAAGTATTACATAATTTTCATTTATAAATAATTTAATTTAATAGAGATTTAAAAATAATATTGAACATTCATTATATTAAATAAGCTAGCTCAATATTAAAATTACAGATTTAAATATTAAGTTATACAGCTCTGCAGTCTTGAAGAAATATTGCCGATCTATCAGCAGCTTGGAATTTCGGCACTTGATGGTTGGCATAGTGGTACCCTTATCTGGACAAGTTCTAGACAGGCTGCTTGGTGATAGTATCTTCTTTCACCAGCAGGATGTGGCTGGAAACTTTCTATCCTGGTAATTATGGTCAACACCGTTGCAGCATGTAGGATGGGGTTTAAGTTAACCATCATCCTGCAGGAAAAATGGCAAATCTATGGCCTTCCTACTCAATCATCTTAAAATTCAAACAGACATGGATTCTGGTGACAACACATATATAATTTATAGAGTTAGTTTTTGAGTGTCAAAAATATAGGGTATTTATATTATTTTAAAGTTCTATATTATTTTTGTCACAAGATGGATTTACTGTGGGCAAATCCATTAGCATTTGTTTACTATTTTGATTTCAATTTGCAAAATTGATTTAACTATTGTTTAAATTTTAACTCAAGTATTTTTAATTTAATTTAGCCACCTTGATTTCCTAAGGATTCTGCAATAGTACCAGTTTAGTGCATTTTTTTAATTTACAAAATTACATTTTTGAAAATATTATTCTGAAAAATATATATTTAGAAACTTAGCCTACATGCTATATTAATCCTCTCAAGGTCTGCATTTTCCTGATGTTTTTCTTTGTCTCACACATCAACATAAAATATATGATAAAATGATTATTACTTATCTGAAAATAATAAATTTGACTTCATTTGATATTTTTGTTTACAACTGAAATAAATTTTAAATGTTCACATTTTGTTTCTGTAACTATTAAAAAATAAAATCATAAACAAAACAGAGTTTATATGTCATCGTTTCCAGAAAGATTATTTTTAGTTTATAAAATCAACAAAATATTTCTTAATTTTTATTATTTTTAAACATCCAAACAAATATTTATTTATTTCTCTTATATCTAATGAATTATGCTTTAAAAGTTTAATTTTTTTGAATATTTATTGCAAAATTGTGATATTTTCATATTTGTAAATATAAATAGATTGCCTATGTAGAAACCTAAGCTTCTAAATTGCTTCTGACCATGTGCTGCTAATATAACATTATATTTTTGAAAATAAAATGTTTTAAGTTAAAGTAAGTTATTAATAATTTATATTTCTTGATATTTCATAAATATAGTGTAAATTATTTGAAAAAATATTAAATTTGCAAATAGGCACATTTTTGGTCATTGGAATTATTTACTTTAAACAAGGTCTGAACATATTAGCATGGGACTTAGGTCTATTATAAGAGAGGAATTTTGAATTTCCTGCCTTCTACTGTAAATTTTTTAGCAAAAATTTAATATAATAAAATACACTGATTACCTTAACGTATAATACATACGAAAAAATTCACCAGGCTTCAAATTGATCGAAAGTCGAAATTCTATCATCCCACTAAATCGAAAAATTAAGCAGGTGTATGGTGGCATGCTTTTTATTTACTACAATCTAATTTAAATGAAAAATTTTTAGAAAACTTTTCAATAACATTCTGTTATATATGTATCATGGTACTATGTGGATTTTATACATATATATGTAATTCATAATGCAAAACTAATAAATTGACTTATTTAATAAAATAAATCTAGAATTTTTTTAAATATAAACACACTGTAATACATATATATATATATATTGTATCAGATTTGAATATGTGGCTATCAAAACACTGTTCTCTTAGGCAGAGAAGAACATATTCGGAGAATATGTATGAACAAACGATAGCTATAAAATATATAACTAGCATTACGTTTCCTTGATGAGTTTCCTTATTATTCACGATTATTACTATTGGAGACAATTAGATATTGACAGAGATTTCCAAGTTGTTATGCTGACATTATTTCACGGGCAGATCTTGCTGTTTTCATCGGACTTTAGGCTGTGGAGAAACGTCCATTCCCAAAAGCTGCTCAGCACTGCATTTTGTTTCTGGATACAATTAACTCAACTGATTGTCCTCTCTTGACTTAACTGACTCAATTAATTTCTGAACTGATTATCCAATAAAATTTTACTATTTATACCTGCGAAGTGTTTTTCTTTTCGATATCCTCCAGCAATATCTGTTGTCAAAATTCCATTGATAATCCTTTGACATGTTTTGGAAGATTGTTTAATTAGTAATAGCCATACAGACGTGTTGTTTTATATTTTTAATTAATAGCCATTGTTATGTTTTTTAATGATAATCCTCTTTTATTTAATACTCTTTTACGAAAGATTATTTTAATAATTTTTTTAGATAAATTATCATGTGCCAATTTCACTATTGGTACATTACACCATCCCCATTTGAGAGTAAAATGCGCCATTTTTTTTTACCATTTTATCTCTGACAACTTTAAGTCTTAATTTATTATTTTTTTTCTAAGTTTGCTTTTTGATATCTTTTGCTTTCCATACTAAGGGCAATCTTCAATTATGCTTTACTTCTTTCTATGCTGGCAACATTGTTTACAATGAGTTGAGTCCTGGATATCGACCATGAGGACAAACTAAATTTGTGGCACAGGGATCTTTTAGAAATGAGGCGGATGCAGATTTGCTGACTTATACTGACTTACATTATGAAAAATGAAGCTTCACCTGCCGATTCTCTTGATTGGACTTTGACTAAGAAAAGGTCACTGCAAATGGCAGGAATTTTCAACTGTCCATTTTTGATTTATGCTTTGGAAAATGATTGCCAATTCTCTTGATCGGACTTTGACTAAGAAGAGGTCACTGCGAATGGCAGGAATTTTCAACTGTCCTTTTCCGACTTATGCTTTGGAAAACAAGGTACAAGGTATGGGGATTCTCCCCTGAAAAAAATATTTACAACTTACTCTGGTTGTTGCCAGTGCACATTTTAAAAGAGGAATGATCCCTGCCAATCCGTTATGGGTACTAAAATTTATCCAATTGATGGCTTTAAACTTATCCTTATCTAAACTTATCTCACACTATCCTCTTCCCTTAATTTCAAACCTCTATACATTCCTAATATAACTTAGATTGACTTTTATTTATATTATTTTAACCTTTCAATATTATTTTTAAATACACATGAACATTATTTTAACATATTTATTTATATTACATTATTTTTAAACCATTTATTCAGCTTCTTTATTTAACGTGCATATATTTAGAACACTTTTATTTTATTACGCAACTTTATTATTTTATTCATTTATTTAATTCTACAGACATTACTTTTAAATCATTAACTTGACCCATTTATTTAACTTAATTTCATTGATTTTTTATTTATCTGAACAGTTTATTTACGAGCATTTCCTTTATTAATATGTGCATGGAGAGGGGAAAAATCTTTTATTTTATGAAGCCTCCATTATTATTATTACTTAAACAATCCATCATTTTAAATAGCAAAATTCTAATTCAGGCTTTTCACCTATCTCAAAATAATTATATTAAACTCATAGTCCATTTCCGGTCCTTTTTGTTGATTTCCTTCACTATTCTGCCCGTTTACTAACTTTTAAACTATGTCAGGTGGTTCCTTCTTTCTTTCTACTAACTCACTAATATAAATTATACTTCATATTCCCACTTCTATCCCATAATTAAAATTTATTGCTTTATCTCTTTCTCATTTTGTTCTATTTTCTGCCTTGTAAATTAGAAAACCTTTAAGCTTCACGGATCTCCGTATTTTTCCTAACCGTGAATATTTTATCCTACGCTTCCTTTTTATTTTAAATCTACATTTAAAACAAACACGTACACTTCCTTTTGAAAACTCTATTACATTATTTTCTATCTTTTTATTTTTATTTCTCTATCACTATACTTAATGCTATCTTCTGCCTTTTGTCCATTTTTCTACCCGATCTTAACACTTCAGCTCCACCCATAATACCCAATTGTCTCTGATTTAACAGAAAGATTTATTTTAAATAACGTAAATAGCATAATCTCTTTTCATTAAAAAAAAAAGTTTTCGGTCAATTCTTTTTTTAAAATTAAACAACTTTAACATACGTAATTTAGCTTTTGTATAAAAATTTTTTTTTTTACAAGAAACAAAGTATTTAGTGACTATTGTTTCTTAGGTCCAGCCCCAAGTTGGGTATAGCCATTTGTACTGGATTCGAATATGTGGCTATCAAAACACCAGTCTCTTAGGCAGAGAAGAACATATTCAGAGAATATGTATGTCGAAACGATAGCTATAAAATATATAACTAGCATTACATTTCCAGGACATAGCTTCTTCTCGGCTGTTGAGTTCAACACCATGTTCGAAGCACTTTTTTTTGTTTGTGTATAAACACAGGCGCCAGCTATCTATTCAAGAATGAATAAATAACACACTTTGAACAATGACCACTAACTCAACACCTAAGTTTTACCCATAGACTAGCTCAGTTGTTTGTAATCACTAACAGATTATACATAATTAGTGGTGAAAAGAATTGATAAAAGAGAGATTGGTAAAAGAGTTGCTAAAAAAAATTGACCGACAAATAAAGTTTAATTTTAAAGACAATTTATTAACTAACATTTACTAATTTTAAACATTTTAAAAATCTAAAATAATACACACATTTTAAATTAACACACTATAATATATTTTATGAAAAGCATAAATAATGTTTGGCATTTATAAAATCCTATAGCATCCACAAACATGCACATTAATAGTTCATTTTATGCATGATTATAGAGTTCAAATTACTTGTCTCTGGAGGCTTTACGAATTAATGCAATGCAATGGCTATTATAGAAATAAGAATATGAAATATTATTACCTAGGATTTTGAATGGGGATGTAGAACTTTGTTTTCTTTGGTTACTGCTTTAGGTGAGAATATTTCCAGCTGGCTGGGACGTTTCCTTGATGAGTTTCCTTATTATTCATGATTATTACTATTGAAGACAATTAGATATTGATGGAGATTTCCAAGTTGGTATGCTGACATTATTTCATGGGCAGATATTGCTGTTTTCATTGGACTTTAGGCTGTGGAGAAACGTGCATTCCCAAAAGTTGCTCAGCACTGCATTTTGTTTCTGGATACAATTAACTAAACTGATTGTTCTCTCTTGACTTAACTGCTCAATTAATTTCTGAACTGAACTGATTATCCGATAAAATTTTACTATTTATACCTGCAAAGTGTTTTTCTTTTTGATATCCTCCAGCAATATCTGTTGTCGAAATTCCATTGATAATTCTTTGACAACGTGTTTTGGAAGATTATTTAATTAGTAATAGCCATGCAGACATGTTGTTTTATATTTTTAATTAATAGCCATTGCCAAGTTTTTTAATGATAATCTTCTTTTATTTCATACTCTTTTACGAAAGATTATTTTAATAATTTTTTTAGATAAATTATCATGTGCCAATTTCACTATTGGTACAATATATATATATATATATATATATATATATATATATATATATATATATATATATATATATAAACTGATGATATTAAAGTCTTTTACTCACATATCTGTGTGCTGATACATATATAACTATGTTTATGCTTATATACATGCATTTGAGGGGTTGAAAGCTGGCACAGATGGAGTTATGGGGGATAAAAGAGGTGGAACGTATTGTGGAATATATCGTTTCAATATTACATCTTTAAAATTATAATTCTTAGTCTTTAAACGCAATTCAAAAATTCATTATCCAGGCATAATCATTTAAGTATTCACAATTTTAAATCACTGGCATTTGAAAATGTTAGTGAATAAAATGAACAATACTTAATCCTTATTGAAAATGCTTAAGAATGATGGCTGAGTTTGAACAACATATGATGAGCTTATAATTATTTGTTTTATATTCCTTAGGTATTAAATTTGGCAATTAATCCTCTAAGGCTAGTTTCATCGATTATAAAATTTCTAAATATGCTTCTGAAGATAAAATATTGATGAATATAAATCTGTTTATTAATAGTTATTTTCATAATAATTATCCATAACTTTAGGTTACTGTAGTCATTGTAGTGTTAAATAATATTTAATTCATTAGATATTTTAGTATTAAATTTATATCCAAAGCTTTAGGTATTTTATGCAAATATAATATAAATCAGTTTATTAATTCATTAATTCTTATGAGTTTTATAATCCTTATCAGAAGATTCATGTTGATATAGCAAACATAAATTGTAAGCAAGTAACTTCTGGTTTGGAGAAGATATATATATATATAAACAATGCAGTTCAAATAAGATATAGCATTCTATGAAGAACTCTTCAAAGTTTATCTAGTTAAAATTCAAATATTTGATTTTCATTCCTTTTAAATTCATTATTAAACGATATACATTGTTAACATTTAGTTTTTCCATTCACACGGCAATGTAAAAGAACATTTTCCAATAAAGTGGCAAATGTATAATTGGTTGTCTACTTGGACATTTTAATGCTGGTTGCCAAGATGACTACTTTTGAATTTAAATCATATGCAGTCCTTCTGTACACAATTTTCTAAAAGACTAAACATTTTTTAAATATGTAGATACTTTTATAGGTTCCTGTTATATGATTACTGAGATATTAAACTTTACCCCAAATCCTTCACTTTTTTGGATTTTTATGGGAATATTCTATTACTGTTGCTTTGAAATGGTAGGGAGCTGAAGATATTTAAAAACTTTAAAAGTCTCTAGGGCCAAAATTTGTAATGATTTTATTTTTTAAAATGTTTTAGACAAAATAATTTCAAAATATTTAAATACCAAATTACCTTGAATATTGACTAAAATAAATACAATTTAATGACTAAAATAAAGAAAATACATATTATTGTTTTACAAACAATTTATTTTTAAAGTTCCCCTTATAAAATTAATAATAAATCTAATTATTATTCTTATAAAAAAATTAGTAAAGTATATTATGATTATTCATTTTAATTTTAAACACATTCAATGACATAACCATCCACGCATGATCACATGTATTTGAACATTATGTTAAACCTTATATTATTATTAAGTATAGCTTAAGTCGTTTAGCTAAATTAATAAAGTTACTATACCAAAATAGCTTTAAAATATTTTATGCCTGTTGTAGTTAATGTTGTGTCCTTTTATTCTGTCTATTATTCTTACAAACTTAATTCTATGTGTATCATTTCCAATGAAATTTTAATAGCGATAAAACAAAATTTGATACATATCATTTTTAAGACACATGTATTTACAAAATGAGCACGGAAGTCAACTTAAATAAATTTAATAATATGCCTCATTACGTCCAATCATTTCATTTGGAACAATAATAACATCAATAATATTTGCTTCATTGATAATTGAATTTTTTTTTAGAATTTATGGTTGTGACTATTAACTTATACACTGTTCTTTTAAAACGAACACAGTATAAGTCTTTGTGAGGATATAGTTGAAAGAATAAAATCCTTAATCTTCTAATAAAAATAGAATTATTTTTTTTGATACTTGGAAATTTTTCCTGCAACCAAGGAAAGATAGGAGGACTTTTCACATTCGTATCAATACACTGCTAACTTTTTAATGTTATTTTGGCAACATCAAATATTAGAAAAACATTAGAAAGTTAGCAATGCTTTGATACGAATGTGAAAAGTCATCCTATTTTTCCTTGGTTGTAGAAATAATACTCAATACAGTTTTATAAAGACAAAAAAAAATATTACATGAGATAAACACGTATTTATGAATTCTACACGAACGCAAGCTAACTTTTGACACTTACTTAATTTGATCAATTTCAACAAAAAAAAAAAGTGGTCCGTGTTGCAGGAGAAAAAAAAGCCAACATAAATATATATTTTTATAAAAGTAAATATATTCTATGAAATATATACTTACGCAGACGATTCTTGCATACAAAATGGTGATGGTCAGTAGCAACCCCCCCCCCCCCCAACGTCCTTCCTACTTCTCCGAAAAAGTTGTCGAACAAGTGATTGACTAGTACATGCTCTAAATGGAATACTGCCAGGCAATCTAATTTTTCAAATAAACAAATAAGTCCTTCTATCTTTCCTTCGTTGCAGAAATAATACTCAATACAGTTTTACAAAAACAAAAAAAAATATTATATGAGATATACACATACTTTTACAAATTGTACACGGACACAAACTAACTTTTGATGCTTACTTAATTCGATCAATTTAAAAAAAATAAATACGTGGTCTGTAAAAAAAAAAGCCAATATAAATATATTTTTATAAAAGTAAAAAAAAAAAAATTCTATGAAATATACACTTATGCAGACGATTTTTACATACAAAATGGCGATTGTCAGTAGTATCTCCCCCTTCCAACGTCCTTCCTGTTTCTCCGAAAGGTTTGTGGAACAAGTGATTGCCCAGTACATGCTCTAAATGGAATTCTGCCAGGCAATCTATTTTTTTGAATAAACAAATAACAAAGTCAACGTCTTCATTCAATTACAATTAAATAATAAACTTTTAATTCAAAGATTCAAAAACGCAGAAGTCAGTCAATAACCAAGTTGAAATTGAAAAAAAACCCACAGAAGTAAATAATGCATTTGAAATTAAAAATGTTAAACCAAATTCACAATAATAACAAATGGTAAGTTTAAAATGTACAAACAACAAACTTTTGAATCAGAAAAAAAATACCAAAATGTCCAAAAAGCACCTATATAATAGTTTCGGTTGATACGTTTCAAAGCACGTTTTGTGTCCGTTCAAAAACATGTTTTTTGACGAGGAAAAAAACTAAAATCGCAAAGGTTTATTTAATGTTCGCAACATTATGCCTTTATCGCGTATGTAAAAAGTCCTCCTATCTTTCATAGGTTGCAGGAATAATACCCAAGAACCTTATTTTTATATATAGCTGCATGAGCTTGCTGAAGCATATCACATTCTACATTGTTACAATACAATTCGATATGAAATCACTAAGTTAATTTCATTCCCTTTAATTCGTTAATTTAAACATTAAAATATTATATATATTGGAAAAAGTATGAGGTTCAGATATTATGTTCAACATTCAGTGCATAATATTAAATACAAGTTGAGCAAAAAAGGGCTCAGAAATTAAAAAACCCCAAAAACAACAACAAAATCTTTTTTGTAGCTTATTTGGCATAAACAAGTAAAAACATTATTATAAATTTTTTACTATATGATATAATATGGGATTATTACTCAAATTATTAAGCAAGTGGTAAATGTGCTCTTTTGAGGTCCTTTAAATGCTCTCATTAAGAATAATTTATTATAAAAAATAGCATATTTATTGAAAAAAAAGAGTGAATTATTTATATTAATAAATCACTTACCAGTGGGAGGTGGAGGACATGTATCATTACCATCTGCTGTCCATTCCCCAATTGTGCAAGTATAGGTAGCAAAACCTGTTGAAAAATTACAAGCAACTCGAAGAGTAGAGTTAAATGGCATGTTATCGTGTTCCAGAATACTTTCTGCAGGTTTAAAATTCTCTGTTAAATCAGGCGCACGCACCCAGGTTGAGATATAGCTGTTGGGTATATGAGAAAATAATGGACATGCTAATTAATATATATGTAAACCAAATAAAAAAATTCGTTATACATTAGTAATTGTGAAAATAATAAAACTATTATATATGAATAGAACAGATTAATATTCTTAAAACTCAGATTAATTTGCATTTTATATTCTTTATTACTATCAACTGCTAAACATTTTTAATTTTCTGGAAGAAATGTTGATTAAACATTTTCTATTATTATTTACAAATTTTGGCTTTTTGATTTATCTTTTATTATAGTTTCTTTCTTTAAGAAGAATTCTAATATCTTACCGATAATTCTCATGATCAAAGAAACCGGCTCATTAGTCTTTTTTTTAGTGTTTATGCGTTTACGTAAAACCATATGTTCTTTTAATCGTTTCTCAATATTACATATCGATTCCCTTGTATAAAAACATTGCATTAATATATAATTGGCAAATTATTAAAAAAGTACACAATACAATATTGCGTACCAAATTATATGCTACAGCAAAGGTTCGTAATTTTAGAAATCGAAATGAAATATTGAGAAATAATTAAAAGAACTTTAGCTATGATATAAATGTATAAAATCCCAAACAATAATTTATTAGTAGCGACTGTCTTCTTTGATCTTAAAAAAATGTTTTATTTTCAATTTTAATCTGGAGGGCAGATATCATAATAAAAGAAAATTGCAAATGGCAATTTTATAAATAAAAATAAGTTGACTTTAATTAATAAATAAAGTACACGTATGAAACTTGGAATATCAACTAACATTTGCTTCGGTCAAATATGCTTATTATTAATACTTAATAAATAAATTATATGCATTGTTTTTTTGTGGTCAAAAGTAACCTTTATTAGTCAAAAGATTACAAAAAATTATCGGGTACACTTACCCGTGGATGATTACAAAGTGTTCAATGTTACAAGGCAAAACAATTATTGACTAGGTTTACAAGGTATGTACGCTCGATAACAAATATATCCATAAAAGGATTCTATAATTTTGCTTAATGTGTATCTATACATGGTCGAGCACAGATCTGCACTGCCCAAAAAACAATCCATCAAAAGGGCACAGCAGCCCATCAGAGTGGAAAAGGTGCTGGAAACTTTGACTCTGTACTTTCCCGGCAGATTTTCCGGGTAGCAGCAATAATTGCCACCAGCCTGCACCCATAAACCAGACCCCCAATGACCGCCATCATCAATCCCTGGGGAAGAAATGAGGAGTGCAGACCCGTGCCGCAAATATTACAACAAAACTCTATTGCTGTTACAAAGATAATATTTCTAGCTGGAATGTCTAGCATCCAGTGATATCATCTTGCACACTGAGGTGAATGGAGCTGAACATTTGCCCTTAATCATTATCAAACTCCTGTGTCTTCAAATGTTCACAATAGTCGTTCAACTCACCAAGCAAACTCCTTCAGGGTTCACAGTGATTTTTCTTTGTCGATACTAATTGGATCCTGCTTCTTTTGATTGAATTTCAGGTCCTGATTAGTAATCAATGATTCAAGTATAATCTGAAAGTTTGTTGTTAAACCTTGGAAAATTTCTCAATAATTATTGCTTAAAAGAATATGAATAATTTGCAGTTTCAAGTCTGTTTAGGTCTAAAACATCATTTGTACTCATTTTTGTCTTTAAATCATTACTTTTTAGCTCAGGAATCTCTTCATTATAATTCTGTGTTGATTTGAAATTTTTTTTTTTTTTTTGTGGCCTCCAATCCACCGGAAAAGGCGGGTAATAACTTCTGTTCTGATCATCAGAGAAACCTGATTTTTGTGCAGAGAGATTGCTTCGGTTATTTTCTATAAAGTTCAATTCTAAAATTGAGATCGAATTAACATTTAAAACTTGTTTAACACGGCTAAAATCTGATGCAAAGATAAATTTTCTAAAACCATCATTTGATGTCCAAATGAATTTCCTGTTTATTCTATCAATAAAATTAGGATTTCTAGTGTCTATTCTTTTTAGAATTATTTGGTTTCATTTAAAATTATTTTTAAAAGGTTTATAATATTCCAGTGATTCTAAGAATTACTTAAGCTAGCTTTTGTCTATTTCTAATTGCATCCATTTGCATAAAACGGAATGATAGATAATATCAATTATCATTGAATGAAAACTGTTCCAAAACTTCTTCTAAAAAATGAAAAAACCCCGAAACAGATATTCACTTACCTTTTGGTAAACTTTTCTTCTATGAATCCAACAATGGACTATGACTTTGGTGAACAAAACAGGGAGCCTGAAACAGTGAAAAATGGAGTCCATTCTCAAATTATGAAAATATTGCCAAATGGTGTTCCATAATTCAATGTGGCTTTATGTCAACTAAAATTAACATTGCACATAAAATATTAAATTTCAATAATATGTAGATTCACTAGGCTAAACCAGCAGATAATGTTTATATGGTACTTACAATTCACATGACATCCTTTACACTTTCAATTGCGAATTTCTTTGGCACTTTCCTTCATGTGTCATAGCATTGGCCCGGAAGTGAACCCACTAACCTGGGACAACTGCTTGTAAGGCAGCTGTGCTGACCTCTCGACCACCAACGCTTGGCAAATTTCTGATTTCTCTGGCGCCTTGTAGTATGTTACTGCATTTTGCATGAGTTTATGATTCTACATTTTACTCTAGTGAAGCATAGGTTTTGTTAAGTTTTAGTTTGAGCATTTTTATTTTCATGTAGAATTGAATATAGTTAACTGCAAAAGATATATACATTTATTCAAAGGTCATAAAAATAACATTCTTAATATAAATGTAATTTGTAAACAGGTTGTTTTAACAAAATCATGATATATGTACATATAATTGTGGGCCAACATTTCTTTGCACGAATTCTTTCAGCAGTTTATACCATAGTTTTATAGTCTATCCTTTCATGTATTTATTTTTTTATTGTTTTCTCCTCTTTCCAAGACAAAGATAAAATCCTTGTTTAATGTAAATTGCTGCATAAATACTTGCTGACTTATTATCATATTTTTTCAGTTGGTTTCTGAGTCAGAACTCCTTTAAAATGGCATTTTAAGTTAATAAATATTGAATTCAATATAGACTTCAAACAGATAATGACTTTCCTACTATTTAACCACTAATCATATCCCAGGTTTAAAGAGTAGCAGCGAAGCTCTTGAAAGCTAAGAGTTAAATGTTATTTAACCTTAATTTCTTATTTGTTTAAAGATCTATTCTTTATATTCTCTTAATTATATTGTTTTTGAAGTAAACATGCTAAGAACATAAATTCCATTATGCATTCATTTGAATACATTTTTTCCAATTCTAAATCTTTTAGTTTCTGACAACAACAAGTAGCTATGTTCTTTTACTTTATATTATAAAATGTTATTTTTTTTTCGTATAATTGAAATCCTTCATATTTTAATAATAAAATCTATTATCTCATTACTTTTAAACATTTATTATAAAATATTTTTTTATAACTCCTTTTGTAAATAATTACAACGTTATTTTTTATTATCCAGTCTCTCAAATTATTGTTAACCAGATCACCCCCCCATGTGTAAGATCGTCTAGCTGACAATGAAATAGATATGACACTATCTATCTATCTATCTGTCTATCTGTCTATCTGTCTATCGGTCTATCTGTCTATCTGTCTATCTGTCTGTCTGTCTGTCTGTCTGTCTGTCTGTCTGTCTGTCTGTCTGTCTGTCTGTCTGTCTGTCTGTCTGTCTGTCTGTCTGTCTGTCTGTCTGTCTGTCTGTCTGTCTGTCTGTCTGTCTGTCTGTCTGTCTGTCTGTCTGTCTGTCTGTCTGTCTGTCTGTCTGTCTGTCTGTCTGTCTGTCTGTCTGTCTGTCTGTCTGTCTGTCTGTCTGTCTGTCTGTCTGTCTGTCTGTCTGTCTGTCTTCTGTCTGTCTGTCTGTCTGTCTGTCTGTCTGTCTGTCTGTCTGTCTGTCTGTCTGTCTGTCTGTCTGTCTGTCTTCTATCTATCTATCTATCTATCTATCTATCTATCTATCTATCTATCTATCTATCTATCTATCTATCTATCTATCTATCTATCTATCTATCTATCTATCTATCTATCTATCTATCTATCTATCTATCTATCTATCTATCTATCTATCTATCTATCTATCTATCTATCTATCTATCTATCTATCTATCTATCTATCTATCTATCTATCTATCTATCTATCTATCTATCTATCTATCTATCTATCTATCTATCTATCTATCTATCTATCTATCTATCTATCTATCTATCTATCTATCTATCTATCTATCTATCTATCTATCTATCTATCTATCTATCTATCTATCTATCTATCTATCTATCTATCTATCTATCTATCTATCTATCTATCTATCTATCTATCTATCTATTAAGACTCACAGCCTCATTCTAGAAAATTATGGGAGATAATGTTACCCCATTAATTTTTTTGCTGAAATCAATTAAAACTTATTTCAAATATAAGGAGACAATAGTTATAAAAACATTAGGGGATACTCAAAATAAGAGTCATACATCACATGACGCTAACTCTTAAGCTTGTAAGCTATAAACAATGAGGATTGCCAATTCCTCTACAAGCCCTTATGATAAATGCTTAGCCAGAGCCAACACTTAAAATATCTCTGTCAGCAACCCAACCCCTTCCCAAACCCCTGACCATGGTTTCATGCTTTGGCACTCCTCAGAGAGGTGTCAGAGTAGATCTAGTGTCTGAACCTACTTACCCTGACATCTCTCTGAGGAGTGCCAAAGCATAAAATCGTTGTCAGGAGTTTGGGGAGGGGTTCCTGACAGATATTTTAAGTGCTGGCTCTGGCTAAGCATTTATCATAAAGCTTGTAGACGAATTGGCAAGCCTCATTGTTTATTAGGGGATACCTTTTGTTTTAATTATAAATATCCAGAATGATTGTGAAAGTAATGAACATTTATATGATATTGAATCAATGTTAACACATAAGAAAAGTAATTTCATCTAAATATTTATTTACAAAAATGCTGCTTACAATAATAAATTTATTATTCAAAATATCCTATTAATCCGTTATTTATATTTTAAAATAAATAACATATAAACAATTATTATCTATAAAAATGTATTTATTATTATTTATGATAATCAGTTTTAGAATAAAAGAAAGAAAACTAATTTTTATTCTAGTTTAGATCAGCAGAGAACAAATAGTGAAAAAATCAACAAAAAGTTTGATCGTTTAGAAAAAAACGTAAAATATTTTATATTAATGAATTATTTATAATCACCATGACAGTCTGGAAATAGTAAGGAAAAATTGGGCTCTCTTTTTTACTAAGAAAGTGAGAGGAGGGAGGGAAGATAACTGAAGATTTGAAAGTACCATATTCTCATTGCTGTTTTGCAAAGTATGTGATCACAAACACAATTCAAAACAATTGAAAATATTGACTTAAACAATTCCCCTCAACTTATCAAAAGGTGATATAGATATGACATTGCTTGATTATAGCGGGATCTTAAAAATGAAGAATAATATTGGACAGAAAAAAAGTACCATGGCCAAAAAATGCCTTACTTAATTTCCGTTTGATCTGTGTATCAATTATTAGCCAAGCTGCTGATCCTATATGAAAAGATTTAGCCTATAAAAACCTTTGATTTGAATACCTGTCCTAGTAAAAATTTCTTGCGCCTAAATATAAAGTAGCCACATTTTCAAAAATGTCCTTCTAGACCACAAAATAAAATAAAAAATTAAGACGGGCAAACAGCAGAGAATTATAGAAAAAACCCATGGGAAATAGTACTAAAATCAAAGTAAAAAATATTAAAATTTAACTATATACATTTGTATAAATAAGTGAATATCTTTAGTTAAAACCAAGATGAGAATATTAATTATATAATAATGACAATAAATTTAAAGTGTATTAAATGTAAATTTTTAAAATTTAAAATAGTTTTACTTTTGACTAACACCTTACTTCTTAAGTTATGATGAAATCCCTTTATCGACAACTTCCTTTTTATTAGCTTATTTTACTAGTGAATACTATACCCCTAATATAATAAAACGTCATATTAAACCTATGGAAACTTAATTAAATATTGACATTAAAAATATTGATTGTACATTCAAGTTTACTATTTTATAGATCTCTTCTAATCTTTTATACACTCCTTCATAGGAATACCAGAAGTTACTTCACAAAATTGTAAAAAGTTAATAACAAATCAAAATATAATTTTTCTATCTAAGAATTGTCTTAAATCATAATACTCTTTCTGGACATTCAATTAAGGATCAATAACAAAATAAATATGGCATTAAAAGTGGATTTCTTATGAAGTTCTAAACTCTTTTCCAGATTCAAAAGTAATGTTAGGAAAAATTTGCTTTTCCTAGATGTTTGAATCTAGTGAACAGATTCATGACAATACAATGTTTTTACAGTCATTTGCTTTATAAATAGAAAGTAATAGTTAAGTATAAATATGTAGATAATATAAACCATAAACCACATGGTCAATGCATGCCAAATCTGTAGTTGCAATGACTTAATTGAAGACTTAATAGAACCTTTAGTGAATTCATCTTTTTGTTGGAAGCATTGTAGATTGCTCTATGATATTTTATTAATAATTAAACTGTGTAATAACAAAAAATTATAACTCAATAAATAAATTTGAATATATTAGCCATTTCATTATATATATTGAATTAAATATTTCCATGGATTGTTATTATAATAAAAAATAGAAATAATGAGATAATATTCATGTCAACAGAGATAAACTTTAACCATTGATGTTGCCAAGAAATTGTCAGTTATTACTAACTGATAACCCCCAAGGTGAAATCAGTTTTTACATTAATCTGTAATAGCTCTTTTGTTTTAGATTTTTGTTCCAGTTTTTTGTTGATAATTTATTGGCAACATCAAAGGTTAAAGTTTATCTCTCTGTTGAGATTGATATTATCTTCTCATTTCTATTCTTTATTATAAATATATAGGATTAATTTTTGAAGAGAAAGTTTTTTTCTTTTTTTTGACAATGTTTTATTATATAGCATGCACACCATCTCTCCATTTCTGCATTTATATACAATTCTTTACAGTATATTGTAACCCAGTACTTTTGGCACTTGGTTTCATTTAACATTATTTATGGATAAAATTGATGTTATTCTTTAGAAAAATAAAAATAAAAGAAATAATATTTGGTTAATAAAGTGTGTTATCCCCTCTACCTAGATATAAGTTGTGTGAATAGACAATATGTTTCTAATGCAATATAATATTTTTAAAAGGACAGATTAATCTAAATAAGATATTGGAATAAATAGCAAGTTAATTTAATTTTTTTAAAAAATGTAATAAATTGTACTTAGTTCTAAAATGGTTATATAAAGAAAAAAATCATAAATGTCAATTAAGTAAATTTTAAGATAGTATTGTTTTAGAAAAAATAACTTCTGATGAATTTATTTTGAAGAAAATAATTTCACATGTAATTATAATCACAGATAATTATTGTTGGTTTGAATGTATTTATTATTTTCATTTATTAAACTGTTTTGTAATACATTTTAAATAATTTGAAAACCACATGATTCTAACAAGTTATACAATCTTTATTTTGTTTATGTTGTAATCAAATGATTTTTTTTTGGTAGAGGTCGTTGGGGTTAAGGGAATGACCAATAAATACTAAATTCATTTATTTTTTTGATAGTCTGCTTCTGTTCTTTATAGTTAACAGTAATTTTGTAACATTATTATTTTCTAATTTTGTAAAAATAAATTTGTAATATAATGGAAGTTCCATCTACAATGTGAGGGTAAAAATTTTGGTAAGCCATTCTGTATCTTAGTTATCTCTACCATTTTAAAACTTTCTGCATTATTAATTATCATGTCTTAAAAGTTGGATTTCTTTTAAACAAAACTAAAATGGAGGAATTAGCAAAAATTATAAATGAAATTGTTGTTTTATCTGAAGTAAAAAAAAACAAATGTTTTTCAAGTTAAAACTAATTATTTAATGACTTATTATTATTTGTTAATATTTTCCTGTATAAAAGAAAAATAAATAAAGGAAATATTAGAAAAAAAAGAACTTGAAACACTTTCCTGTATTTTTTTTTTTTTAAAAAATATCATCTGCTTTTGTAACTAATGAAGACACTTTGTACATTGGAATATGTTTGGTTAACTAATAATCATCTAGGAAGAAAGATTTTGAAAAAAAAAATAATAACAAATTATATACAAGTGTTTTTTTTAAAAAAAACTTATTTGAAGTAAATGTGAAAATTAAATATAGGTGCATTATTTGAAAAAAAAAACAATTTGAAAGTAAAGGGCTAAAATTATAAAAGACAACTTAATAATATCTTCAGTGACCTGAGAATAAAATTAGATTGTATTTTATATTGTGTGCACAATGGCATTTTTGTAATATCAGTCATTCTCTAATTCAACTGCAGTTATTATCATACTAATCTATAGAAAAAAATGTGCATCTTCTTCAATGTTTTAGCTAGCTAACTATACATATAGACTTCAAATAATGTGTATGTTTATCATCAATGTTATAATATTGCTTTTTTAGGATCCAGATCTTTAACATTATAATCCAATTGGGAATTAAGCTTCATTTGTACTACATTTTTTTTACATGTTTATTATTATAATTGCTAAAAAAACTTTTCATTAGAAAAAGAATATGTTTATTACTTTCAGTTTCTTGTGCTTTGTAGACTGTGACCAGATGAAAACTCTTTACCTGGCTAGACAGCTCAGCAGAGAAATAGTTCTGCTAATGAGATACTATTTATTTATTTATTTAATGTTTTTTTTTTTTTGGTTTTCTTTTTTTTTTAAAAAAAACTAATAGGTAAAATTGTATTTTGTTTTATAATATTGATGTATGTTAAAGTTTATACTTGTTACATAATATTTTAAAGGTCTTGTAATGACAACTGTAGGTCTTACTATAATTACTTTGGGTTAAGTATGTCTTTGATATGAAGTGATGCCTATAAAATATATCTGATTTATTACATGCAACTGGAGATATGAACTTTGCATGCTAGGTATCTAAAGAAAAACGTTTTATATTTTTTAAAGAGTAAAACAGTACTTTAAATTTATCAGAAGTAACTATTTAATAATAATAATAATAATAATAATAATAATAATAATAATAATAATAATAATAATAATAATAATAATAATAATAATAATAATAATAATAATAATAATAATAATAATAATAATAATAATAATAATAATAATAATAATAATAATAATAATAATAATAATAATAATAATAATAATAATAATAATAATAATAATAATAATAATAATAATGCTATAACAATATATTTTTTGTTTAAAGTCAACAGAATTTATATTGTATTAATTAAGTAATTTAGTAACAGTTATTCTTTAATAGTACATCCTCATTATTTTAGTTTAAGTTTGTATGCTTTACATTGCTGTCAGATATTCCTTGATTAGAATTAAATTTATTATACTTTCTGCATGTTATGTACAGTCATGTGGTGGAGACATGTGTATTTTAATTCATTGTTTTCAGATAGTGATTGAAGTATACATTTTATTATAGGTTTATTATTATTAGTGTGTTTTTCTATCTTGCCTAAGTGTAGAGTTGGTATATGTTTAATATCAGCATATTTTAATATTTATAATGTATTTTGTTTTGTGGGATGGAGATGCTCTCCCCAAAATACTTCATTTTTTATGAGAGAATTAGTTTTGATATAGTGTTATGGTATGCTTTGTAGTCAATGTGACCGAGTCCCATGAATAAGACTGTTCAGAGTATATATAATATTTAGTATATTTAATGTAGTTCAATCCCAAGAAAGGATTAACTTTGGTGCATGTTCTTTTGTTTAGGTGGTGAGACAGAGTCCACACCTAAATTTTTTTGCCTGAGAAATAGGCTAGAAACTACCAAATGCTTTAGTGTAGTATTTTACTCTACAGACATTAGTGGTTATTTTTGCATTCCTCATGTGAAATTAAAGATATCTTTCCATCATAGAAGGTGTAGATTATCATGCTGTGATTAAAAGTTATGGCAAGGATAAATGTTGGATCTGAGATGTTAGTTCCTCAAGGTGCGCCTTATTTTCAGTAGTGCCTTAGTAATTGGGATCAATATCTGTATTGTGCTACTGAAACTTGCTGGTAGTTCCGATGCAAACCAATGGAGTAAAATTAATTTAAAATTGTGTATTTTAAAATACTTATTTATTAAGGGAATATTCAAACACAATGTTTTAGTGTTATCAATAGTTAAGAAATATTCTTCACTTGAATTAAGTCATTCATAATTAAAATATTTATTATAATTTATGTGGACATTAAGTTAAACATGAAATGGTGAGTGGGAGTTCTGATAAATGAGCCATACTTAGTCATGATTCACTTAATTATAAACCGTAACTTAGTTAACTTTATTAGTAATAAATTTAATATTTTAAAAGAATTGTATTTGAATACATTTTATTAGGTTACAGAAATAACATGCAATTACTTTTGTGTAATTCATATTGTAACAGGAATAAAAAAAATTAGTTAGCCATATAATTAAAGGTTAGAGATTTATTTTATAGAAAGTTTACTAAAATTATAAATTAGTGTAGTGTTAAATTAGCTGCACATTTTAGCCAGTTGCTCCAGTGTACTAGCTGGATTCCAAACACATAGGAATTTATTATTTTAATTTAAATCCTGTTAGAGGACAGCTAATGTATTTGTAGAAGTAATGCTATATTATTTCATAAATTTGTGTATTTTATTTTATTCTGTGTCTATCATAAATTGCAGTCTTATTCAATATTAGTTGTAAAGTTATTATTAATTTGCTATACAAAGATGCCACTCAATGGCGCCATTATCATGGCAAAATTATAATATATGAACATTCTCAGGCCATGTATTTTAATCATTTTGTTGTGTTTTTTAGTTGTCAAAAAAAAAAGAAAATACAAAAATCGTGTTTTTTAACATTTTTTTTATTAACGTAAACCAATTAAATGAAATGACATAAACAAATGTAAAATAAAATCAATAAAGTTCAATTTGATTACGGTTTTTTTGTTACACTTTTTTAAAAAAAAAAAAATCGTAACAAAAATAAGTGTTTACATTTTTATTTTTACATAGAAACTGCAACAAATACTCACATGGTTTTAAAGTTATTCTGATTTTTTTTAAACATGCTATTTGTTTTAAAAAAACAATTTTTAATTTTATTAGCCTTTTTTTTTGTTTAAAAATCAATAATCGGAACAAAAAGTTCTTAGTCTTTCTTTTACATTTTCATTTTTACAGAGGAACAGCAACAAATACTAAAATGGCTTTAAACTTATTAAGCTTTCTTTTAACATGCTTTTTTGGGTATTTAAAAAAAGAAATTGCAATTTTATTACCAACAAAAATGAAAGAGCAACAACTTTTAAAAACTATGGTTGTAGCTTGCTAGACAAAATGATTAAAATAGATGGCCTGGGAATGTTCATATATTATAGTTTTGGCAGGATAATGGTGCCATCAAGCAGAGACTTTGTCTAGAAATCTACAATCTGCCAAGTATAAGTGTGTTTGCAAAATATTTGCAAAACATTTTTCTTGAGTCCTAAACTATTTCAAACTTTAAAAATCTTAATATACCAGATAAACAAATTTATGCAGATCTGAAACATTTCATTTTGATGATAGTTGTTTTATAGAATTGCAAACTTCAGATTAAACATTATGTAATAGTAAAATGAATTTATTTCTAAGTTAGTAACCCTGACTGCACATTATTCCAGTTACATTTTAGTTAAATTATTGAATTAATTAGTTTTAGTTAATTTATTGTGTTGTCATGGATGATGGAAGGATACAAAAGGTACGCCTTGTCTTTCTATTATTCTGGCTGAGATTCTGGATAAAAAGGCTGTATTATTCAAAATTTTATGTAATTATTTATGTCACTATTGATCGTATTTATCATTCCTTTAAATAGTTATAATAGTTGTTATGATATGTGATGACAAATTAGCTTTTAAGTGAAGTGAATGTTTCCTATAGCCTACCAGAATGCCAGTCATGTGTGACAGCACAGTATTGTAGAGTATTTTCCTACAGTAAACAAAGGAACTGAGATTATTATCATTATCATTATTTCTTATTTAAGAAGTATTAATTATTGTTATTATTATAGTTATGTTGTCGCATATAAGAACTTGAATTTTAATAATACAATAAGAATGGTATTTTACTTTCATTTTAATCTGAAGGAGTAAAGTTTATTTCAGATCATATTGGCAAATAATTTACGTAATATATATTTTTTAAAAAAAAAACATTGAAAAAAAATCATGAGAAGATATCATTATTATTCAAAAGTGCAAACACTTATAGCTCAGAGAATGTGTTTTTGATAAAGGGAGAGTGTTATTTTTATTCTAAATTATTAATTAGGGAATGATTGCAGTTTCTCTCTCTTCCCCAAGTTATTTATTTTACTGATGATAATTTATTTTATGATTTTAATTTCTTTCTTTATCTTAATTGCATGTCTCTGCAGCTGAATTTTTATAACTAACCGACCACTGAGCATAGTCCGTGTTTTCATTTATTAATCTATATTCGTTTAATCAGAGTAATAGTTATTTATTTATTAGGTTTAGAAATGGAATATTACCACTAAGTTAAATTAGAATGGATTCATTATCATTCGATTTAGCTAGTTGAATATTTGAAAGTTAGAGTAACTTTATTAAGTTAGAGTTAGACACCTAAGTGTAGAAGCATCAACTTGTGGAATATGTTTTCAAGTTTGAATACGAAACCTACAAGTGCCAGAACTGATCCTGTGACCTCCAGATCAGACACTCCACTAACTGCACAAGGCCTTGTAGAGAACTCTCCATAATATTGTATTAGGAAAATTGTATTATTTTTACAGTTAAAAATGAGGAATTTACAGTATTTATGAAAATGATAAATGCATATAGAAATAAACAGGATCATGATTGTTTTATGGAATTTCAGTTAATATATGCATATATAATGTAAACATTACAAGCATAAAGCTAAACTAGTCAATATATAATTAAAATTACCCCAAATCTAAAATTCAACCAGACCAGCAAAGAAATAATAATAAAACACAACCAAAGGTTTCACTGCTACAAGCAGACTTCTCAAATGTAATGAACTATAAAAACTACACCATATATATATATAATGTGAGAGTACCATATATATATATATATATATATATAATGTGAGAGTACCATATGAGCCTCACTTAAAACAATTTGTGTTTCTTTGTGAATTTAACTGTGCCTATATCGAATCAACAGATATAAATAACTTACACCTATCTTAAGCTTTTCATGTATCAGCTATATATATATATAGACTAGTTAGTATTAAAAGAATAATTCTAAAAATGAATAATTCTAGTTTATTTATACACACACATAAATAAAATGTTTCTAACTAATAGTATTTTTTTTTGTTAATATAAAACTTGACATTTGACAAAACCTTAAGTCAACATTGCATTTTTATCAGATGAAACAAAGGAAATAAACGTTTGGGGTTCATTACAAATTGTATATTTTAAACAATAGAGCATGAGCATGATTATGTGATATGCTTGCTGAAATTAATCCAGTATAAAAACGAACTAATATTGTTATAACAATAATCTTCTATTTAGTTATCAAGGCAAGAACTACGTTTGTAAATTTAAATGTGTTCGAATTTAGAACACATTTAAGAAAAATTAAAAAAAAGAAGATTCAATATTTTAAAACCTGCTTCAAGTAATTAATTTACTGCCTTTGAATATTATAAAGAACTATAAAAAAATAATCAGTGAATTTAACAAGGTTACAAAAGTTATCAACGTCTTCGAAATGAGCTTTCAAAATATAAATTTAAGAAGACAAAAATTTATAAAGATGTTCTTTGGCTAAATAATTTATGCCAGAGATTTCTACTGATGTTTTAAACCTGAACATGTAAATTTATTCATACTTAATCAATGCCTAAAATATAATCGTCGTAATTCTCATTTAAAAAGCTGCTTTAATATTGGAGTATTATATTGAAGAAGATGTTAAATATTTTACTACATAAATATTTAAAGAATGAATATCTGGATTGCCTCTTGAAGGATGATCAATGAACTTTATGTTTCAACATTCATCATCATTTTATTTCGTCTAAGGAGGGATATAAAACCGTATTCTTTCTCGTCTTGGATTACTTCATTGTATAATTTAAGAACTCTTAAACTTTATTTCCTTTGTGGATAATTATATTTACTTAGAAAAAATTACTTCGTATATTAAAGTGGGGAACTGATAAGATGAACACTTTATTTTTTTATATTTTATTTAATAAAATTTAGATATTGATGTTTTGATATATACTCTGATGGAAATGACAGCTGACTAAGGTAAATGTTTTTAAATTATTTCAATTTGGAAGTACGTTTTATTATATTCCAAATTGAATCTTACATGACAATTAACATAATATATTTTTAAACATACATAACTAATATCAGAATACATTCTATTATTAATCTAGTGTGAATGGATGTTATCGTATACAAACATACAACACACACTGAATTAGTTTAATGACACAATAGGTAGATTTATAATGTGTCATGTGTATTTATTATACGCATGATTTTAAATTATATATATGTAAATGATTACATAATTTTTTTTTTTTTTGAATATTAAATAATTTATTAGTGTATATAAGCACAGATTATAATTCTAAATTTTAATGTTTTTATGTGATAATATTTTTGTTTTTATTACTGATTAAAATGTGTTAAACTTGATTTTAAAATTAAACAGGTCTCGTTTGTTTATTTTATTTAGTCGTTTTATAAAACCAATAATTATAAATATACATACTCACGCATGTATATGTTAAATCAACTTAATGATTTAATATTTATAAAGAAGTTATATATAGCTTATACTAAATTTATCATTACTATGGGATACTTATGGAAATGCCTGAAGAGAGTCGATTGCAAATTTCTACTCTGAGCTCGAATTCCGAGAGTAACGAGGTTATTAATAGAGGAGTGAATTGGATTGTATTTTAAATCACACCATCCATGGCATTCTATAAGAAGACTCAAAGTCCGACTATAGCTAGATGCGACTTCCTCGAGTCCTGAAAAGGATCGTCCCGTTATAATATATATATATATATAATATTAAACATTACCCACAAATACATTTACTTCCCATCAACCCTTGATATTACAAGAACTCTTAAATAAGTTAACTGTAAATTTTCAATAACAAAGATTCTTTAATACTTCCTCATTTGTCTCAAAAAAGACAACCTTAGCTCCATCAAAATTAATAGTGTGGCCTGTATTCTTTTCATGGATATCAGATATCTATTTCTAACTCTACTTTTATGAACCTTTATTCTTTCATTTAAATTCAAACTACTCTGACCTATGTAGACCTTCTTAAACAAGAAATAAAATATACTACACCAGGAATAATCCACCTATCAAAAATTTCCTTTGTATTATTTAATACATTATTCAATGTGATACCCATTTCCCAAGCAATTTTCTTATTTCCAAACAAATTGCTATTCCTACATACAATTTTATAAAAAGACAATTTAAATGACAAAGAAATAGTCATATTTTTATTTATACTTTACATCCTTACATATTACTATTAAATTAAATACCTTTAAAAAAATTATCAGAGTAGCCAACACTCAAATAAAAAATATAAAAGTAATAGGTATTCTTTAGTCAGGAGGCAAGATTTTGATTATTCAATTTTAAATTTTTTCATGAGGCAGTTTAGTCAAAATAGGCCAAATTTCTAATGTAGGACATATGGAAGAAAATTGAAGTGATTGTTTGGGAAAATGAATAAAATTTATTGTAGTGATAAGGGTATGAGAGTAATGTTTCTATTAATAGGGTTGCTAATATTTCTAATATAAAGTTAAAAGATAGAGAATTAGAAATTCTTGGTAAAGGCTTTAATTTTGTTCAATTTCATTCAAAAAATATAGTTTTTGATACAATTTCATCTATCAAATCTAGTAATTTGAGTGATGAGCAGAAAGTTGGTATTCAATTGATTTTAAATAAAAGTTTAAAAAGGAAAGAAAAATTTGTGGTTAATCCTGCTGAGGTTAGTCATCTTAAGAATAGGTTAATTGCTAATGGTGTGATCATTTCTTGTGAAGACAAAGCTGGTCAGTTTGTCATTATAAAAAAAGATGAGTTCAGAGACAAAATGGATAGAGAATTAAATAATGGTAAATATATGTGTTTAAATAAAGATCTAGGTAATTTGATTGAAAGAAAGTTGATATATATTATGACGAAAATGATAAATTAAAATTTTTTTAATAGAGTAGATTATTTAAAATGTTATCCAAATGATTTCATATCAGCTAAGATGTTTGTGAATATTAAGACTCATAACAATGGTTTTTCTTTAAGATTTATTTTTGATTTTAGAGGTAGTCTTGTAGAGGGTATTCCTAGATTCTTGAATAATTTTTTAAAACAATTTGTTGATTTTGGTCATTACACAGTTTTTTCTTCTTTTGAGGCTTTTGATATGATTAATAATTTTAAAATGGAAAGTAATTATGTATTTGGCAGTTTAGATATTGAGAATATGTATCAGTCTGTTAATAGATTAATCAGTATTGATGTTCTTATGTCTGTGTTGATTAAGCAAAGTTCTTTATCTAAAAATAAAATTAGGGTAATTAAAGATTTGCGTTTATTATTGGAAGATACTATGTATTTTACTTATAAAGGTAATTTTTATAAAATTAAGGAAGGGTGGACAATAGATTATATTATTTTTCCTTTAGTATGTTCAGTTTATATTAATTATATGGAGGAAAAATTATTATTAATTAAAAAGAATTGTTTATATTTAAAGTTATTTGTCAGATATGTAGATGATTGTTTATTTGTAGTTGAGAATGATAAATTGAAGGAATTTGTAAATGAGTTTAATTGTTTTGATCTTTCTATAAGATATGTGTTAGAGGAAGGGGGTTAGATTTTGTTAAGCTAAAATTTTTAGATCTTTTGGTGATTAGAAATGTAGAGACCAATTGTTTACTATGCAGTCATTTTGTTAAAAGTAGAGAATTGAGGTCTATAATTAAACCTGATAGCTATCAGTCTGTGACTCACAAAAGAGCTGCTTTAAGCTTTGTTTCAGAAAGGTCAATTCTATAAAGATTATTTGAGTCTTGGCTAATCTGATAAATTTGTTAAAAGTATTTCATTTAATGGTAATATTTGTAAGGATGTAAAGGATAAAGAAAAATATTATTTTATTTCTTTGCCATTTAAATTGTCTTCTTATAAAATTGTATGTAGGAATAGAATCATTTTTGATAGGAGGACTATTCCTGGTGTAGTATATTTTATTCCTTGTTTTGTAAGAAGGTCTACATAACTCAGAGTAGTTTGAGTTTAAATGAAATAATAAAGGTTTATAAAAGTAGTGTTACAAATAGATATCTTAGTTCTGCTTTGTATGTCCATGAAAAAGATACAGGCCACACTATTAATTTTGATGGAGCTAAGGTTGTCTTCTTTGCAAGAAATGAAATGAAAAGAAGAATTAAAGAATCTTTGTTATTGAAAATTTATTATTCTGAAGTAATTAACTTATGTAAGAGTTCTTTTAATATTAAAGGTGGATGGGAAGTAAATAAATTTGGGGGTAATGTTTAATATTATATATATGGTATGTGTTATATAAATATCAACAGAGTTAGTGGACATTAATGTTATGTATGGAGATTGGCATTCAAGTTTATAGATTCTTAACTGCGGACAAATGCTTGCTTTCCTCAGGATATATATAGCTTTTTTTTTG